>JAJIBD010025444.1:0-67004 GCA_021461705.1 Cryptotis parvus | reverse complement strand
AATTTTTATTATAGCACCGTGAGACATAAAATTACAAAGGTGTTCATAATTGGTTCTTGGTAATACAGTATTCCAGCACCCATCCCTCCACCAGTGCCCCATTTCCACCACCAATGTACCCCACCCATTCCCGCTGCCCACCCCCAGGCTGCCTCAATAGCAGGTACCCCCATTTCCTCTCTTTCTCTCTCTGTTCTCTCTCTCTGTCGCTGCATCTCTCTCCCTCTTATTTTACACATTGTGGCTAGCCCTGCAGATATTTAGAGTTTATCACTTAAGTCTCTTGTGTATATTCAATGGTGAGTTTTAATCTGGCATTACCATTAACCACACTTAGTAAAACACTGGTATCTATTTATATCCTATTAATGAATGCAGTCATTCTATATCTGTCCTTTTCCTTCTGACTAATTTCACTCAGCATGATAGTCTCCATGTCCATCCATTTGCAGGTAAATTTCATAATTTTGTTTTTTCTGACAGCTGCATAGTATTCCATAGTGTAGATGAACCACAGTTTCTTTAGCCAGTCCTCTGTTCTCGGGCATTTAGGTTGTTTCCAGATTCTAGCTATAGTGAATAGCACAGAGATGAATAAAGAAGTACAGTTAGTGTTTCTGCTATGTGTTTTTTGGTCTCTAGGGTATATTCCCAGGAGTGCGATTGCTGGATCAAATGGGAGCTCAATATCTATTTTTCGGAGGAATGCCCATATTGTTTTCCCAAAAGGGATGGACCAGTCGGCACTCCCACCAACAGTGGATGAGAGTGTCTTTTTTTCCCCACATCCACGCCAGCACCGGTTGTTCTTGCTGTTTTGGATGTGTGCCAGTCTCTGTGGTGTGAGATGGTACCTCACTGCTGTTTTGATTTGCATCTCCCTGATGATTAAAGATGAAGAGCACTTTTTCATATGCCTTTTGGCCATTCAAATTTCTTCTTTTTGGAAGCTTCTGTTCATTTCTTCTCCCCATTTTTTGATGGGGTTGGCTTTTTTTTTCTTGTGAAGTGCTACCAGTGCCTGATATATCCTGGATATTAACCCCCTGTCAGATGGGTATTGGGTGAATATCCTTTAAAAATCCTCTGTGGATTGTCTTTGTATCTTGGCTACCGTTTCTTTTGAGGTGCAGAAGATTTTCAATTTTATATAATCCCATATGTTTATCTTTGCTTCCATTTGCTTGGTGAGTGGTGTGTCTTATTTAAAGATACCTTTAGTTTCGATGTTGTAGAGCATTTCTCCTATGTTTTCTTCGATGTACCTTATAGATTCATGTCTGATGTTGAGATCTATAATCCATTTGATCTGCCTTTTGTGCATGGCGTTAGAAGGAGGTCTAAGTTCATTTTTTCACACATAGCTGCCCAGTTTTCCCAGCACCATTTGTTGAAGATGTGAAGCAGGAATGTCCCATCAGGTCGGAGGCGCAGAGATGAGACTCCAGGCACAAGATGTATTTCCATTAATATTTTTAATAATCACCAGCTGGAGTGGAAGCAGTTCTCATCTTGGTGGCTAACTGGCCGAAGCTGATTGACTGCAGCTAACTGATCAGGGCTCACTGGCGTGAGCTCACTAACTTGAACTAACTCATTTGACTGACCGAACTGACTGACTGACCACCTCCACCAAGACCCCAACTCTCTTCTCCCATAGTCTCAAAGGGCAATACAGCTTAAAGTTTGCATGGTTTACATTACAAAGACAGTTCACATTCATTGAATAGGACTTAGGAATAATAGGAAGGAGACAACCAGGAACCAAACACCTGCAGGGGGTGCTATCTAAGTAAGATGAGATGAACAAAAGAATGCATTACAGTTGCTAATGCAGCCTTCTGGACTAGCCCATGATGGCAAGAATGTGTCAGACAGAAGAACAAGAAAAACCTGTTTTTTGCCTAACTTTAAGCATTGTCCATTAGACTCCATCTTAGGCTAGTTTTAGCCAACAGGGAAATGTGCAGAGAAATGAGCTAGGATAGCCTTGTCTGGGTTCCTGCAGCTTTGATTAACAGTCTCACTAGGGATTTCTACATACTAACTCTATTGGTGCTGCATTCAGAGATGTTTGTTCCATTGAGAGTGAATGGGGCCTCTGGAACTACTTCATTTTTTCATAAACATGGTTTTCTTTAGATTCAGCTGTAGACTTATCTTTCCACATTCTCGGTGGAATATAATGAACCTCAAATCACATTCACCTCAAATTCTCAAATTCTCGGAGGACATAATGAACCTCAAATTCTCAGAGGACATAATGAACCTCAAATCACATTCCATAAGGTCATGGGAATGTGGTCTATAATCATTAGTGGTAATTGGCATATCAAATATGACACGGGTAGCTTTCCAGGCTCTGCTGTGCTGGTGGGATACAGTTGTAGTCGCATCTCATCTCGTGCATTATGGTAGCTCCAGGTTTGATTGGAGACAACATCCAGCTGTCCTCAGGGCTTACTCGGAGTGGAGTTCAGGGATCACTCCTGGCAGGGCTAAAAGTTAAGGGCTTCTGGAGCTGAGTAAGGTGCTCAGGGCTTTCTCCAGGATCTGTATGAAATGAAATGAAAATGCTTAAAATAATCACTGTATCACTGTCTTCCCGTTCATCATCAATTTGCTCAAGCAGGCACCAGTAAGATCTCCATATGTCCTGTCTCATACAAGTAGAGCCCAAGAACATCTGCTTTGTCCAGGAACATAAAGAGCCTCAAACCATTCCATAAGGTCATGGGAATGAGGTTTATAATTGTTAGTGGTATTTGACAAAATGTATTAAAGATTTCAATACCAGAACAGAACCATAAAGTACCTCGAAGAAAATATAGGAAAAACCCTCTACGACATTGAAGCTAAAGGCATCTTCTAAGACAAAAGACCACAAAAAATCAATAAAAGCAATGATATACATATGGGACTGTATGAAACTAAAAAGCTTCTTCACCTCAAAAGAAACAATGAACAAAATACAAAGACAGTACACTGAATGGGAAAGAATATTCAACCAAGACCCATCTGATAAGGGGTTAATATCCAGGATATATCAGGCACTAGTAAAAATTTACAAGAAAACAACCAACCCCATCAAAAAATGGGGATAAGAAATGAACAGAAACCTCCACAAAGAAATTCGAATGACCAAAAGCCATATGAAGAAATGCTCATAGTCACTTATCTTCAGAGAGATGAAAATCAAAACAACAATGAGATATTGTCTCACAACACAGGGACTGGCTCATATCCAAAAGAAAAGGACAAGTGCTGGTGTGGATGCAGGGAGAAAGGAATTCTCATCCATTGTTGATGGGAATGTCGACTGGTACAGCCATTTTGTAAAACAATTGGCATCCCCAAAGTCTAGAAATTGAGCTCCCATTTGACCCAGCCATACCACTCCTGGGAATATACCCTGAGGAGCCCAAAACACACCACAGAAACAAAATCTTCACTTTTATTTTCATCCCAGCACAATTCAGCATAGCCAGAAAGGAAACAACCAGAGTGCCAGAGAACTGGTGACTGGATAAAGAAACTTTGTACATCTACAAAATGGAATACTATGCCGCTGTTAGGAAAAAGGAAGCTATAAATTTGCCTATAAATGGATGGATGAGCAAAGGAAAATGTTGAGTAAAATTAGCCAAAGAAAAATACAGATATAGAATGACTGCATTTATTTGCATGACACAAACTTACACATATATACACACATGTGTTTTCACATACATGTATAGAGAGAGTGAGAGAGAGTATGCTAACAATATTCAAGGGTAGGAAAAAATATGGATGAGGAGGTCTCTCAATAGGTGGAATCTACCACAAACATGTGAGGTTAGAGGTTAGCTAAGTCAGGCAAGGAAACAGTGCTAATAATCGTAAAAAATGATAATGCCAGCTTAGAACTGAACATTGAATTTAGTCAAGGCATGCACACTAAATCCTCTAAATGTATGTATTACAACCCATAAGGTGTAAGAAAAAGAAGGGAGAGAGAGAAAGATAGAGAAAGAGAGAGAAAGAGAGAGAGAGAGAGAGAGAGAGAGAGAGAGAGAGAGAAGCCTGCCATAGAGGCAGGCTAGAGGAGGGGGAGGGAAGTGGGGACATCGATGGTGGGAAATGGGCACTGGTGGAGTGATGGGTGCTGAAACACTGTAAGAATGAAACCCAAACTTGAACATCTTTGTAACTGTATATCTCACGGTGGTATTGTTAGGGTCCGGAGTCGCAAGTTCTTAGGAATCACAAAGAAACCAGCCAGTAATGCAAAAGGCAAGAGGAGCTTATTAAGCGAGCTAGCTGGGGTCAAGCTCTTAGGCACGCAGGCCAAAGGCAAGACCCCAGTAAGGGGAAGCTTTACATTATATAGGCATTGCTTGTGTTATAATACCCACGTACTGAAGTTCAAACAATCAAAGAAAAACATAACTCAAGGAGAAACACAACTTAAGTTGCACAGACAAGTTATGTCTCTGGGAGTTCTAAATGTTAGTATGCCCTGCCCGCCCGGAGTTTCCATAGATACCGCTGATAGGCTGTATTTTTTGCCCAGAGTCCTCCCAAGGCAAAAAGGAGGGGTGATGTCGAGCCCCGGTAACTCACACAATGAAAGCCCTTGCTATGAACCGCCTGCCATTTTTCCTAACAGTATAATAACATATAAATAATAATGTAGAACCAGAGTAACCCCTGAGCACTGCTGGATATCACCCAAAATGCCAAAAAGATATTTTTGGGGAATAAACAGACAGTATGCTCAAGGGATTACTCCTGGCTGTGCTCAGGAATTTCTGCTGGCATTCCTTGAGGAACCATATGGGATGTCGGGCATCAAACCCAGATCAGCTGCATTCCAGGACTATGCCCTCCTACTGTTCTATGGCTCCAACCCCAGCAGCGTGAGCTATTATTTTATTATTTTTAATTTTTATTTCTCATTTTTTTTTGGTCACAGCAGGTGATGGTGAGGGGTTATTCCTAGTTCTGCACTAAGGAATTTCTCCTCGCGGTGCTTGGAGGACCATATGGGATGCCGTAGGGGTCAAACTGGAGCTGTTGCATCAAGGCAACTGCCCAATTTACTTGACTCTCACTGCAGCCATGAGTGAGAGCTTTTAAAGCTGCTGACAGGGCCAATGAGCCTGTCTTCTCCAAGGGAGCATGCTTTGTATGTCTTTGCCTTTTGGCTGACCCCAAACTCCTGTAGCCCCCTCGCGTGTCCTTCTCCCACGGCCCTTGGGGAGAAGTGGGCACACAATTGGGGGAAGAGACAAGGATGCGAATCAGACAGATTTGGGGCTGCTCAGAGGCATTGGCCCCCCAACCTCTGGAGTAGCCCCTTGACAGTTGAGGGTTTTCTTTCAAACTGGTGGCCAGGTGGGGACTCACGGGATTCTGATGACATCAGAGCTTCTGGCTGTGCCGATTGGAAGATCCAGAGCCCCGGAACCTGAGCACAACTAGGCAACGGTAACCTCTGCTCTAGAGCCCAAAGCCTTGTCTGCTCAGCTTGACAGCAGCCACAGCCGTCATTGGGGATAATTTGGGCTATCGGGAGAGCGTGGACCCAGCATGACCAGCCATGGTCAGAGTGCTGGGTCAGAGCCAAAGAGCCCCAGTCCAGTACCACAGGGTACCCTTTAGAGGTGGTGCTAGAGGAAGCGATGCCAGGACCTTCAGGTAGGTGCTAGGGCCAGAGAGGATTGGGGGCTGAGGTGATGGGAGAAGTGGGGAGAACAGAGACCAGAAGGAACCGCTCATGGGTATCAGGCTGTGAGGCAGGTTAAAGCCGGCACAAGGGAGTGAAAGTCTGGTTAGGGGAAGGGAGGGAGAAATAGGGGGTGCCCCTTGAGTCCTCAAGGAGAGATTCTACCCCGAGGTGATTAAGGTTATATGGGTGTGAACCCACAAGATAGGTGGGAGGAGGAGGTGAAGGAAGGAGAGGCCTGGGGAATGAGGGTACATTAAGACTAAGGACCAGTGAGGAATTTCTGGGCCTGAGTCTTGTCTCTCCCACAGTGCGCTGGGGTGACCCAGCCCCTGGGCCATTGCTGGATCCTGGGAGAGGAAGAGGGAGCAGACGAACTACGAGGAGGAGGAAGTGGAGGACAAGTTGGAAGAGGAGGAGGAAGAGGAGGATGAGGGAGGCCCCTGGAGCATGGACATCCTGATCTATGCAGGTGTCCCATGTCAAGGCCAGAAGAGGAGGAGGATGTGGTCAGCACAGGAGGTGGAGGAGGAGCAGGAGGAGTCAGAGGAGGAGGAGCAAGAGGAGCAGGAGGTGCTGGAGAAGGAACAGGAGAAGCCGGAGGAGGGGGCATGAGATGGAGCAGAAGGAAGAGCTGGAGGAGAAGGAGAAGGTAGAGGAGCAGAAGGTGGAAGAGGAGGAGAAGGTGGAGGAGGAGAAGGAGGAAGTGCTGGAGGAGGAGGAGGTGGTGGTGGAGAAGGAGGAGGAGGAGGAGGAGCAGGAGCCAGAGAGCAGGAGAAGGAATTGGAGCAGGAGGACGAAGAAAGAGAGGGGACACAGTCACCCAGGCTCTGCACAGCGGGCATCAGCCTAGCCCCCGGCCTCGGGGTGCTGTTCGGAGGCGGAGGGAGCTGTCCCTGGAGGAGCAGCAGGAGGAGGAGGAGGAGCAGTCATGTGGGCTGCGCAGGAAGAGGCGGAGACAGGAGAGCAAAGTGCTCCCCGAGCACCACAGAGTCTTCCGTAGCTGCTAGGTAGGAGCCCTGGTCCTGAGTCCCTGAACTGTACACAGGGGGCGTCACAGATGTGGTGTCCCAGGAGGATGCCCGGAGGGTCCCCGTGGTTCGGGACCCCTGCAGATATCACTGGGGACCTGAATAGGGCTGCTTTGCGGTATGTCTCCCTGTGCCTAGGCTGAGCCCTCCCGGGGAGGGGTCCCTGTACGCCTATTCCCACCCAGTGGCTCACACTGAGGATGTGTGGCTATACTAGGTTCAGTGCCGCTACCCTGACTGTGGGGAGTAGTAACCCTGTCCTCCCAGGTGGGAGAGAGGCTCCAGGGAGGGGGAAGGCTGTGCATTTGAGGATCCATAACCCCGTCTTCCCATAGAGGACCCTGCAGTGAGAAGATTCCTAGCCTGGGACAAAGACCTGATGGTCTCTGACAAGGTACGCTGGGGATTGCCCAGCCTCTGTATTAGGATGCCGGCTCCATCTCTCTGCCCTGGGGAGCCTGACAAGCTCACCTCTGCATGGGCACCTTTTCTTTTTGTTCTTTGGGGGCTGCGTGAAACTTGGAGTACACGGGACAGGGGGGGCTGGTCCTTGAGCCTGATGTGTGCACTCTGTTCCCACCCAGTGGGGCACGCATAGCGCTCTCTCTCCCTCTGCCTGTCCTGGAGAGCAGAGCACCCCAGTCCCCCTGGGCCATGTGTGGGGGGGTTCCTCTCCTCTGACTCAGCAAAGACTCTCACTATGCTCACTTTTCATCCTCTTCCTGGATTCTTTTTTTTTAATTTTTTTATTTTTACAATTACTAAGATATACAATTAAAAAGTTCATATTTGGGTTTTGGTCATACAGTGTTCCAGCACCCATCCCGCCACCAGTGCCCATCTCCCACCACCAACGTCCCCGGTTCCCTCCCCCTCCCCCAGCCCTCCTCCATGGCAGGTTCTTTATTTCTTTCCGTTTCTCTCTCTTTCTCTTTTCCTTTTCCTCCAGACTATGGATTACAGAACTACCATTAAAGGGTTGCCATGTGTATCTTTTTGCCTCTATTTAATGCTCAGTTCTAGGTTGGCATTAGTACCCTCGACAATTGTTAGCACATTGTTCCATTTTCTGTCTTACCTAGCCTCTGGACTCCCACACGTTTGTGATAATTTCCACCTTTGACAAGACCTCCTGATATATGTTTCACTTGACCTTGGATATTGGTATCATAATATGTACATATATATTTATGTTATGCAGATAAATGCAGTCATTCTGTATCTGTCTCTCTCCTTCTGGCTAATTTTGCTCAACATAATCTTCTCCATGTCCATCCATTTATAGGCAAATTTTATAACTTCATTTTTCCTAACAGCTGCATAGTATTCCATTGTGTAGATGTACCAAAGCTTCTTTATCCAGTCATCGATTTTCAGGCACTCTGGTTGCTTCCAGATTCTGGCTATTGTGAATAATGCTGCTATGAACATAAAAGTAGGGATGGTGTTTCCGCTGTGTATTTTGGTTTCCCAGAGTAGATTCCCAGGAGTGGTATGGCTGGGTCAAATGGGAGTTCAATTTCTAGTCTTTGGAGGAATGTCCATATTGTTTTCCAGAAAGCCTGTACCAGCCGGCATTCCCACCAACAATGGATGAGTGTCCCCTTTTCCCCACATCCACGCCAGCACTTGTTGTTCTTGCTCTTTTATATGTGCCAGTCTCTGTGGTGTAAAGTGGTATCTCATTGTTGTTTTGATTTGCATCTCTCTGATGATTAGTGATGATGAGCATTTTTTCATATGTATTTTGGCCATTCAATTTCTCTTCCTGGATTCTTGAATCTGAATGCTGCCCCTCCCCCCACACTGACCCCCGGTCACCATCCCTGTGTTTCCCCCAGTGTCTGTTGGCCATGGTCATCGCCTACTTCAGCCGCTGTGGACTCTTTTGCTGGCAGATTGGTGCATTCACTTCTTCCTGGCCCTGTGAGTACCAACCCCAGGGAGCCCCAATCAGCAGCACTGTGACCCCGTCAGCCTCCCTCCACCCGAGGGTCTCTCTGCAGTGTCTCCTTGATAGAACGCGGTGGGCGTGAATCCCAGTGGGGATCCTGGAATAACGATGTCAGGCAAACCCACTGGGTGCCTCTAACCACTGAGCACTCTGTCCACAGCCACCTGGCTAGCGATATGGAGGAGGACAACCAGGCTCCCAAGCAGAGCATCTTCTCCTCTCTGTATGGCCAACGCCACCAGCAGAGGCCCCAGTTCCACCGGCTTTGACTCCAACTGCTGCGTTCCATGGGCTGGAGGATCCGGGTGACTCGTGAGGAATGCGAGCAGGTGGGAGCCGCCGGGGGGCTCAGAGAGGGCTGGCGTGGGATGGAGGGGCGAGTGGAGTCAGCAACACAACACGAGCCGCGTCTGTTTTCACAGATCCAGGCCTATGAGCCTGAGCTGTGGGTGTGGGGCCGAGACCGCACCAGCCTGACCTAGAGCCAGGCTAGAAGTCAGGGCACAGCCCGAGAGAGGTAAGTGGGGCTGTGGGGTGCAGATCAGATCCTGTCTGTCGGGGAAGTGCTGGTGCTGATGCCTTTGCCTCAACTCCTCCTGCCAAAGGCCCTCAGCTCAGTTCTGGGGGCCCCCAGCACTCTCATGTTCCCTTCCCTGGATGGGATGGAGAGTTGGGGAGGAGGCCAGCTAGACCCCAGGAAGTCCTGTCCCTAGCATTGAGATCATCCCGTCCCTGACCTGTACACAGATCCTGTGCCGGTCCAATGGCAGGGCATGAGGCTTAAGGAGCAGAGATGGGTGCTGGGCTCAGGGTGAGGGAAAGCGTGCATTTCCTCCAGACGTGTAGTGATGCGTTTCCATCTGTGCAGAGCCTGCCCGTGCCTGGAGCATCACCAACATCATTGTCGGCATCAGATCCACTAGGCACTAGAAAATTGTCCCAGAAGCATAAAGGGATTCACCTGGAAGCAGCCTATGAGCTTTGGAGTTATGTGTGAAGTCCCACACTACTGTCCCCCACACCAGCAAAGAGCTACTCCTTCTCCCACTCCCCTCCAGATCACCAGCCACGAGGTACCACCCAGAGAAAAGCCCTTCCCGGCTCTACCTGACACCAGTCTCCTATGTGGACAATCCAGCAGGTCGCAGAATGTTCTAGAAGGGGATGTGACATGATGGCCAGCAGCAGGTTAAGACTTATGGACATTCTGGGACCCTAGGAAAAAAAGGCAACCAAAAAATCCATTTTCTTTTATGTTCCATGATCTGGAAAATTTCCCCAATTTTAAAGCACGCACCTGAGGATACTATCCTGGAGGGGAGAGTTCTGTGCTTGGACCATCCACCTAGTGCGGGGTATGGAGCAAAGGGGATGCAAGGGGCAGGGAGTCAGATCTGGAGAAGAAAGCTGCTGGAAACAGGAGCAGCTTTTCATGGTGGGTTTGACAATGTTTGCCATAGGGGTATTGATGGTTTTACGCTTAAGTAAGCCATCCTTAAATTGACACGCCGTCGCTATCGTTCTGTGATGCTTACTCTGTTTATGTCTAGTTTATTCAATAAAGATAGTTTGGGTTTTATGTTCAGTCTTGAGTTTCAACTGGGAATTTAAAATGATTCTTTTAAATCAATCTGAGGTTATTTCTGTGGAAGAGTTGTTGGAGTCAGAAACGGGTAGATCTCTGTCCCATATCTAGGCCCGGGGAACCCCGCCTGCACTCTCGCGGTCATCTGAAAGGAGCGGTTTGCACTTCTGATGCAAAATCTGTGAGCACGGGGAGTGGTCGTCGCCTGTGAAGCATCGATCCAGGGATCCAGGCACTTAATAAAGTGCTGCGGGGTCTGCAGCTTCTCCGAGTAGGCTAAGCCTGTATGTGGATGTGGGAGGCCCCGAGCAGAGCCTCCTTCGGGGTTTCCAGATCCCTACAGAGCAGCCCCCACGCGCCTCGGAGGAAAGGACTAGGAGGCCGGTCCAGCAGTGCGGGCGTCGGGGCAGGAACACACTTTCACTACAACCTGGGAGAAACTGTTGCCCGACCGCGTAACGGCCAGCGCTCAGAGTGCGGGAGGTGCCCCCGGAGCAGAGGGAAACGGACCTTGCAGACCGGTGGCTGCTGGGAAACGAGTCCCAGTGTGGAGGCTCCCGGGAAGGCTGCGGGACGGGACTTCCGCGGGCCGCGCCGGGTAGGAGCCTGCGTAGGCGCCGCCCGTTTCCGCTAGCGCCCAGGTGACCGCTGCTGGCGGCCGCGGCTCCGGTCCGGCTGCGGCGTTGCGAAGCCGCCGGGGCTGATTTGAGCGGGCCTGGCCGGGACGCGAGCTGGAGCAGCGGGCGGCCAGAGCGGGGAGGCCCCCTGACACCGATCGGACCCCGGAGGGAGCTTTGCCCGCCGTGTCCCGCCCCGGGCCCGGTGGGGCAGGTTCTGGTTCGCCGCTCCCGGCCGAGCAGCGGGGCCCGGAGGCCGCGGAGCGGGACGGCGACAGCGCGGGGGCCGAGCGCGCGGCCCGAGAGCGGGGACAGCAGCGCCGTGGGGCGACAACTCCTCGCGGGCTTGTGTCCAGCAGCACCTTTCTGTGCCCGGGGATCCCGCGGCCAGGAGGGGTTTGTAGTGAAACTCACACGCGCCCTTGCTGGGTGGACTCGGCAGGTTTCAGTCGAATCGCTGTGAAATTTCTGCAGCAACGATCCTTGACTGTGCTCGCAGCTCGGCGGTGTCCATGTGGGCTCCAGCCCGGGTCCTGCACAAATACAGAATCCTTGGGAGCTGCACCATCGAAGGCGGCTTATGGCTCTGCCGGTTTATTTTGTTTTTATTTTTTCTACGCTTATGGATGATGCTGGTTCGGTAGCAGTTACCGTGTCTGATGTAGAATGGCTCCACCTCGTCCTTTGAGGGCCGCTGCGAGGTCAGGGCCCCTCTTCTCCCACCGCAGGCCTCAAGGGACTTTGGGGTAGCTTCTTCGCGGGAGAAGTTTCCGGCTGGGAGGTCTCGTGCCCAGGTGTTCCTTCTGCAGGTCCGTCTTCACCGTCAGCCCTCCCTGTCTTCCCAGGAGCATCAGAAAATGAGTAAAACCCTGGTGAGTGCCTTTCCTTTCTCCTGTCATTGCCCAGGCAGGATGGGGAAAGATGGAATATTGGGAGGAACAGCTCCTCCCTACCTAGCTTTGGGGGCTACAGCTGTGCCCGCTGAGTGGCTGGATTTTGTGGTCCAGTTGGTTTCTCTGCTCCCTTCATGTAACTCACCTTCTAAGTAACTAACGTTTTTGTGACTGAAGCCTCTGCGTGGTGGCCCGGCTCTGCCATGGTCAGGAAAGCAGGATAGATTCACAGTGGGGGGCCAGGAACAGTAGTGGGGAGCACTTGGTGTGTCCAGAGAATCCCAGATTGGACATGCTGTGGGCAGCTCTGGTATAGGGTTGCAAAGGATTGATTGGGGCATTTTATTTTATTTTTGCTTTCTGAGGTTACATCTGGGGATACTCAGGGGTTACACCTGGCTCTACACTCAGGAATTACTCTTGGTGATGCTCGGGATATCAGGGATCGAACCTGGGTTGGCTGCGTGAAAGGCAAACGCCCTACCTATTGCTCACCATCTCTCCCCCACCATCCTTGGGGTGTGGGGGAGAGGGGGTTAGGAGAAAAGAATTCAGGGTTCCCTGGTGGAGATTTAGGATCCCCACTGATAGTTTGCATGGGTATGGCCCAGCTGCCCTCATGGAAAATGTGGCTCCATGCCGCAGACCGCTCAGTCGGTGTGAGCTCTAAGTCTCGGGAATAACCAGCGTGAGGAGAATCAGGAGGACAGGAACAGACACAAGGGAGGTCAAATACTGCTGCTGCCGTTTACTGAGGGCAAAACTTTTCTTTTTATGTTCAACAAAATGCACAGACGCAAGATTACACCAGTTATTTTTTAGCAAAGGAGACATTTTAACAACAAAAGGAGTTTATCGTGTCTACCACATATGACCACCTTTTGCCTGCTTGCCTGCACCTGTTTTTCAGACATGTTTTTCTGACGTCTTTTGTTTTTACTTTCATATTTGCCTTAAGTAAGGTACATATTTTTCTTTTATTTTGATTTTCATAGAATTACTTACTAGCTCTATGCACATATTATAGATTAACTTAACTTACTCCTAAATAGAAACTTCTATGCAGAGTTTATTATAAGATTATTAAGATTTTGTACTAGAAAGTGTTAACTTTAACAGGCCCAATTATTTTTCACACAGGAGGTTTAGGGAGGCTAATCACTGCATTCCCGTCAACAGGGGGTAGCCAGTCGCCTCGACCCATAGGTCAAGAATTCTCCCTTCCCGCTAATGATAGGAAGCAAAGGCATGAAGGCCACGAGCCTTTCCTTATCAAGGACCTGAGACCAGCTCAGGCCTTGGCAGCCAAGCGCTGCGCGGGCTGGCATTTTTATACTATCTTTCTTTTATGCTATAATTGTGTATAATGAAAACTACGGTTGCCGCAGGTTTTTTTTTCTTTGTTCAGTTTCTCCATTACTCAGAGTCTAAGTTTCAGCATAAACAAAGCGCTCTAATTGCACACCAAGCATTCTTAGGAACAACTGAGGGAGTCTAGGGGGCTTTGTTGGCGACAGTCCCTTTTAGGGGAAGCACCGTCTGGTAACTGTCCCTTTTTAGGGGAAGTACCGAAGCCATCCCCTGGCCCAGTGAGCACTTTCATGCTACAAGCTGGTGCAGCGGGGGCCGTGGCAGCTCCAGAGAGAGACTATCACTTGCCCACTTGCTGCTTTTGTGAAGGTGACTCGTCACACTGCTGGTGGCTTTTTCTGCAGCTCAAGGAGCAGTTTGGACAGAATTAGCTGTAAACTCCCAATGCCTGTAGGGAGATCAGGAGTAAAGTGGACAAATTGATGATAGGAACTTGGGCCCTCTGAGGGGGCCAGGAAGCCGCTGCAGCCGCCACTCAGAGCAGCTGCTGCCGTGGGAGTGCGCATGTGGCTTGTCTGCGCTGAGTCCCATGTGCTTTGCCCGCACCACCCAGTTCTGTTCCTGGCCTTACAGGCATCCATCTCATTCTGGGATGTGGCCGTGGACTTCACTCAGGAGGAGTGGCAGGAGCTGGACGCCGAGCAGAAGATAATCTACAGGGACGTGATGCTGGAGAACTACAGCCACCTCGTCTCCGTAGGTGAGGGGCACTCGAGTCCCTGAAGCCCCCAGATGGCTACTGGTTTTAATGCCTAGTCTCCAGGGGCCATGGCGAGTGGTGTGTTTTTGGTGGTTCCTGCCCCACACCCACTAAGCTGTACACAGATTCGCTGCACAGTTGGCCCTTCTGTGGGGGAACCACTCTCCCACTCAAGGGTCCAGAAGCTCAGCAGCCCAGCTCAAGTTCTCTTGTTTCCATTAATAGGGTGTCACATACTCAAGCCGGAAATTATTCTCAAGTTGGAGCAAGGAGAGGAGCCATGGGACAGAGATGGCGGATTCCTGCTTCCTGGTTCCCCCAGGTGTGTATGTGGAAGAGACTGGGGACTTGTTAGTGTTGTTTTTGGTTCCCTGACTTTTGCATCAACTTTGCTTGCTCTCTATCACCTCTAGACTTTATTCTTCCCCATGACAACAAGTTTTTAGGACTTTTCTGTGCTCTCGTTTATTCAGACCCCAAGTCTTGGCATTCCTGCTCCTCTTCCTGCATCTTTGGAGCTCATTTGTCTCAGTGATAATTGGACACAAGCATCACCTATTCATTTGTTTGTGGGTGATCCTGAATCGATAATCATTATTATTTTCTTTTTTGGGTCACACCCGGCAATGCTCAGGGGTTGCTTCAGGCTCTGCACTCAAGAATTACTCCTGGTGGTGCTTGGGGAGCCATATGGGATGCCGGGGATCAAATCCAGGTCAGCCGCGTGCAAGGCAAAAAGCCCTACCCACTGGACTATCGTTCTGCCCCATGCCCCCGCCCCCGTCATTTAGTAAGTGACTTCTTTGTTTCGTGTTGCTGCTGTCTTTTCCTGGCCCTTTCCTTGAGGTGTCTCTGACTTGTATCCATGCCTAGTTTTCCTTTTTCATTCTCTGTGAGTTCTGATGGAGTTCTCCCCCAAGCCTCTGCCAGTACAGTTGGAGGTCCCCTCTCTCCTAGGCTATAGGGCCGGTCCCTCTTTCATCATCCCTTCCCAGTACCTGTCCCTTGGTCTCCCTTGAACAGCGGCCTGTTATCAAGGAGTTCCAGGTGATGCTGGAGAAGAAACAGTGGGTCTCATTGGCCCTCCCCCCCACCAGGGCATCTGCTTTGAATTTTGACTGTTTCCTTGTTCCCATACCTTCCCAGGGCTCCTGCCCTCCTGATTCTGGGATGAGGTGGGGGAGGTGGTGGGGACGGAGGAGGGGGCAGTGTTTGTTTTCATAGTGGATTATTCGCCGCCCTCTGGTCCGGGAACACTGTGCTAAAAGCACAGTCCTCAGCTCTCTTGATGGCTACAGGAGACTGGTGAGCTGCTAAAACTGCAGTTGCTCATCACCTCTCCTGCCTTCCCTAACTAGCACTTTAATCTCTTCCCTTTCTCACAGTCACCCTGGCATTATTGTGAATCAACACTTCTCTTCAACTGTGGCTGGTCACCCCAGGCTTGTGAAATGTCTCCATTTCTCCTCCACCAAAAAAGGGTTTTTGTTCTGCTTTTTGCTTTTTTGGATCACACCCAGCAATGCTCAGGGGGTACTCCTGGCTCTGCACTCAGGAATTACTTTTGGCGGTGCTTGGGGGACCATATAGCATACCGGATCAAACCCAGGTCAGCTGCATGCAAGGCAAACATCCTACCCACTGTGCTGTCACTCTGGCAGCCTCCTCTGGCAAAGTTGACACAAAAACTCTGCTCTGCCTTGCCTGGCTTGCTTCAAAACCTATTGGGTTTGCAGAGGGTGTTGATCTGAAGTTTCTGATAGGTTTGGTGTCCCTCTGACTGATCATGAGTCCGGGAGAGAAGGCGGTTTCTAGTCCTGACCCGCCATCCCAGCAGAGCCTCACAAGAAGCCAGGGGAACCCCCACACCATGTGGGCAGCCATTTTCAACATCCAAGCTCCACAGCTCATCAGAGCTCCACCCAGCAGAAAAGCTCATCTCTCCCCATGGTGCACAACCGCAAAGCGGCCTGCAGTTCATCACTTAAATGCACAAACTGAGAGCCAACTACAGAGAGTATCCCACCCACACAGCAGAGCCTGGCAAGCTACCCGTGTTGTATTTGATATGCCAAAAACCAGTCAATTATAGATCATTCCCATGACTTGAAGAATAGTTTGAGGCTCTTTGTGTTCCTGGAGCAAGCAGATGCCCTTGGGCTACACTAGCATGCGACAGGACATGGAGATGTTACTGGTGCCTGCTGGAGCCAATTGATGAACAACGGGAAGACAGGGGACAAGTTTTTGTCCCTCAGTGATTCTCATTATTCTCTCAGTCCCTAAAGGAAATTTTAGTTTCTTGTTTCTGGTCATTTTCCCATCAGTGTCTCCTCTCCCCATTGTCCTTGAAGAAGGAGCATGTTCCTCTCCTCCCCAGCACACATAGATATTAGCACCCACTTACATTTTTGTTACCTCAGAAATGGGTGGGTTAGGGGCGGAGTGATAGAATAGCAAGCAGGGCATTTGCCTTGCAACAGCCGACCCGGGTTTGATCATCAGCATCCCATATGGTCCCTGAGCACTGCCAGGAGTAATTCCTAAGTAGAGTAGAAAGCCAGGAGTCACCCCTGAGCATTACCGGTGTGACCCAAAAAAGAAAAAAAAATAAGTGGGTGGGTTATTTATCCATTCAGAAATCATTTTACTCCATGATTTTTATGTTTTCAGATGCATTGCCATATTCTCTGGGCTCTCAAAAGTAGTTGGGTTCATTTCGGTCAGAATTTCCCAAGCTGGAGCCGGAGCGATAGTCCAGTGGGTAGGGCATTTATTTGCCTTGCATGTAACTGACCGGGTTCGATTTTTTGCATCCCATATGGTCCCCCTACTCCCCCGCCCCCGAAGTACCACCAGGAGTAATTCCTTAGTGCAGATCCAGGAGTAACCCCTGAGCATTGCTGGGTGTGGCTCCCAAAAAAAAAGCAAAAAAAAAAAAGGAATTTCCCAAACTGATTTGGTTTGGGAAATTCTGACCCAAAATATCAACTCCTTTTCAGGGGAAAAAATAATCCTCCCTTGGAAATTAACCTCCTTCATGTAAACCACAGAATGTATCATTATCATTATCCCCATTATGCTTGAGTCTTCTTTCACCTCCACCACACACTGAACTATTCTAGAACCCTCCAGGGGTGATATCACCCACTTTGGACAATACTGGTTTGGTAAGAACAGCTTCTCTGCAGTAGAACACTCCTAATCCTCATCACGTCTGAGAATCACATACATTCTGACTGTGGTGTTGAGGTACATAACATCAATGTTAATGCAAGGTTTTGTCTAATCATTTTAGCCTTTTGCTAAATGAGGAGACTGTTAACAATCTTAAGGAAAAAGAAGCTAATTGTAGTAAAAGATTATTAGGGATGTTTGCTCTTAGCCTGTCCGTATCATGTGAGGTCAACTTTGAGCACGTCCGGGATGGAAATAAGACATTTGAGGGAAACGGGCAGAAATTACTGGTTGAAATTGGTTGCATTGATTCATAAAGGACAAGGAAGTAAAATTCTCTTTAGGGAGTGAGCCAGAATTCTGAGAATAAGAGGCAGAACAATCAGGCACTTCAGATCAATACACCATGCAAATCCAACTAGATTTAGAGGCAGCCCAGGCCCAACAGAACAGATTATCTACTATGCTAGAGGAAACTGCGTATACTGAAAAGAGAAATGGAGACATTTCACAAGCCAATGTTGTTTTGCTTTGGGGCCACCCCCAGCCATGCTCAGGGCTTACTCCCAGGTCTGTGTTCAGGGATCACTCCTAGTGACGTCGGGAGACCCTGAGTTTCCAGGTACCAAACCCAGGTCTGCCTCTTGCAAGGCAAATGCCCTACCTGCTGTACTAACGCCCGACTCACTGTACTGTCTCTCCAGCTCTTACACCCAGTTTTAACAAAATAAAGCAAGGAGCAGAGTTCAGACATGCTTGTATTTTTCGTCATTTCATTTCTCCCTTACCCTTCATCTCTGGAGGTGCACCCACATTCCTGCCCCAAACCTAAACATCAGGGCAGGATGACCACAGCATTACTGTCATCTGTGCCTGATTGAAGCTCCTCTGTGCAAGTCTCCTTTCTCAGATAGGATAATGTACAAAACCATGCTCATTTTGTCTGTTTTCAGAAGCCTGGAAAGTCAGTGGTCTAAGAGAGAGCACCCAGGAGAACAGAGAGTAAACATTCAAGACAAACTCTGTTGATCAGCAGCAGAATCGAGACTGAAGAGAAAGGTAATGTTCTTGGTAAACCTTTTAACGTAGACTCAAACCCTGCACCTTCAAGAAAAACACCCTATAAATGCAACACATGTGCAAAGAGTTCCAGATCTGTCTCAGAATTTATCGGTAGTGATGGAAGCTATGCAAGAATCAAACCCGATGCATGTAGCGCGATGTGGGAACCCCCTGCTCCATATTAAGCAGGAGAAGCCTAATCCAACAGATAGGTCTGATGAATTGAATCAGAGTGGGGAAGCATATAAGCTAAGTGGAGAAAATATATATCAGAACATTCAGATTTTAGAGAAACCCTGTCAATATCTTGAATGCCAGAAAGCCTTTCCAAAGGTTACAGGTCTTATTAGCCACACAGGGAAGAAGCTGTACAAGTGGAATGAACCTCAACTAGCCTTTCTCCGAATGTCAGTGACCGCCAGTGACTGCCAGAGGGCTCAGACTGAAACAAAGCCCTACGAGTGCCCTGCATGCGGGAAATCGTTCTGTAAAAAGTCCAAGTTCGTCATCCACCAGAGGACTCACACAGGGGAGAAACCCTATGAATGTACACAATGTGGGAAGTCCTTCTGCCAGAAGGGCACTCTTACTGTCCATCAGCGCACACACACAGGGGAGAAGCCCTATGAATGTAGCGAATGCAGGAAGACCTTTTACCAGAAGCTGCACCTCATTCAGCACCAGAGAACTCACTCAGGAGAGAAACCCTATGAATGTAGTTACTGTGGGAAATCCTTCTGCCAGAAGACACACCTCACCCAACACCAGAGAACACATTCAGGAGAGAGACCCTATGTTTGTCATGACTGTGGGAAAACCTTCTCTCAAAAGTCAGCACTCAATGACCACCAGAAAATTCACACTGGTGTGAAACTCTACAAGTGTAATGAGTGTGGGAAGTGCTTCTGCCGAAAATCAACTCTAACCACGCATCAGAGAACACACACAGGAGAGAAACCTTATGAGTGCAATGAATGTGGGAAGTTCTTCTCTCGCCTGTCCTATCTCACCGTACACTACAGAACTCACTCAGGAGAGAAGCCCTATGAATGTTCTGAATGTGGGAAAACCTTCTGCCTGAATTCAGCCCTCATGAGGCATCAGAGAGTGCACACAGGAGAGAAACCTTACGAATGTAACGAGTGTGGAAAGCTGTTTTCCCAGCTGTCATACCTCACCATCCACCATAGAACTCATTCAGGAGTGAAACCCTATGAATGTAATGAGTGTGGGAAAACCTTCTATCAGAATTCAGCCCTTTGTAGACATCGACGAATACATAAAGGGGAGAAACCCTATGAGTGTTATATATGTGGGAAATTCTTCTCTCAGATGTCATACCTCACAATACATCATCGAATTCATTCAGGAGAGAAGCCCTATGAATGCAGTGAATGTGGGAAAAGCGTTCTGCCAGAATTCAGCCCTTAATCGGCATCAGAGAACACACACAGGCGAGAAAGCCTATGAATGTCACGAATGGGGGAAATTCTTTTCTCAGATGTCATATCTCACCATCCATCATCGGATCCATTCAGGAGAGAAACCTTTTGAATGTAACGAGTGTGGAAAAGCTTTCTCTCGGATGTCATATCTGACTGTACACTGCAGAACGCATTCAGGAGAAAAACCCTATGAATGTAATGAATGTGGGAAAAAATTCTACCACAAGTCAGCCTTTAATAGCCATCAGAGGACTCATATGAGAGGGAATATGAACGTACATGATGTGGAGAGTCTTCTCTGAGAGCCCAGCCTCCGCGTAATAGATAAGAAAGTCCGCCCTGAGTCAAATTGAGTTGTCAAAGGGTTCACCGGGTGTGAGCAAGGCTTTGCACACCTGTCAGATTGGAGTTCTGGAAGTTCACAGGCAAGAGAACCCGGAAGACACGCAGCACAGGCTTGGATACTGGACTTCACAGGAGTAAAGATGCAAATATATTTGACTGTGTCATCACAGATTTTTTAACTTGCCAGGGAATTATCAAAGGAAAATCTTTTAATACAAGGGAGTGTGTGGGGGGGAAACTTTTTGAAATTATCTATATTAAAATGTATGTTTCTGATACAATATCAGACTATAGAATGAAAGGAGGGTAATTACAAATAATCCTTGTAAATAGGTATAAAATCAGAATAACCAACCATAGAAACATTAAACTATGTGTGAATCCTGAGGATGTACAATTCATATCTTGGTGGGATTTCTGTTTATGCTTTTATTTTTCTGTTTGCTTTTTTTTAGGACTACATTAAAAAGAATTGTATGTTCAGTTTGAGTCCTGTTTGAAAAGGCATTGTATCCTTAGAAGAATAAGTTGTAAAACATAGTAAGATTAGGGGACCAGAGTGATAGCACAGCAGGTAGCTTGCCTTGTACATGACCGACAGGGCTTCAACCTCCAGCATCCCAGATGGTCCCCTGATCACCACCAGGTGTGACACAGAAAAACAAAAAATAAAAAACATATTACAATTAAGATCCTCCATTCCAAGTAGGAGAACCATGTTAGCGGCTGAATGTATATTGTTGAGGGACTGGAGCCATTATACAGCGGGTGAGGCACTTGCCTTGCATGTGGCTTAGGAGAACCATGTTAGCGGCTGAATGTTATTGTTGGGGACTGGAGCCATTATACAGTGGGTGAGGCACTTGCCTTGCATGTGGCTTAGGAGAACCATGTTAGCGGCTGAATGTGTATTGTTGGGGGACTGGAGCCATTATACAGTGGGTGAGGCACTTGCCTTGCATGTGGCTGCCCTCAGGTTTGATCCCACCACCCCATATGATCCCCTGAGTTGACCAGGAGTAATTCCTGAGCACAGAGCCAGGAAAAAGCCCTTCGTCACTGGGTGTGGTCCCCCAAAATAAAACAAATATATACATATATGTGTGTGTATTACTGAGCTAACATGTTAAGTGTAGTGTATACTTTTTTTTCTTGCATTTTTATCTGGTACTTACAAATGCTTTTTTTTTTTTTTTGCTTTTTTTGGGGAGGGTCACACCCAGCAATGCTCGGGGGTTATTCCTGGCTCTACATGCAGGAATTATTCCTAGCAGTGCTTGAGAGACCATATGGGATGCCGGGATTGAACCCAGGTAGGCTGTGTGCAAGGCAAATGCCCTACCTGCTGTGCTATTGCTCCAACCCCACAAATGTATTTATCAGCAAGCTAACTCTTTCAATAAAAACCCAGTGTCGGGGGTAGAGTGATAGTCCAGTGATGAGGGTATTTGCCTTGCTCGAAGCCAACCTAGGATTGATCCCTGACATCCTGTATGATCCTCTGAGTACCACCAAGTGTAATTCCTGAGTGCAGAACCAGGAACACTGAGCATCATCAGGTGTGACCCAACAAACAAACAAAAAAAAAACAGTGTTTTGGGGGCTGGAGCAATAGTACAGCAGGGAGGGCTTTTGCCTTATACACGGCCAACCTGGGTTTGATCCCTGGCACCCCACATGGTACCCCAAACCTTCCAGAAATGACCCCTGTGTGCAAAGCCAGGAGTGAGCCCTGAGCACAACTGGATGCAGCCCAACCCTCCCCTCCAAAATGTGTTTTTAAATTAATGGGGGCCGGAGCGATAGTACAGTTTGCCTTGCATGTGGCCAACCCAGGTTCAATTCCCAGCATTCCATATGGTCCCCCAAGCACTGCCAGGAGTAATTCCTAAGTGCAGAGCCAGGAGTACCCTGAGCATTGTTGGGTGTGACCCAAATAAAAAAAAATAATATGTCCCGGGTCAGAGAAATAGTACAGCAGGTACAAGGACACAGCCAACCCAAATTCTATCCCCAGCATCATATATGTTCCCCTAAGCACTACCTGAGAGCAGAGCCAGGAGTAGCCCCCTGAGCATGGCCGGGTGTGACCCCCAAAAGCAAAAAAATAAAAAAAAGTTTCCAGCTATGTCTGAGTCAGCTCCAAGAGATACAAAGCTTCACATGGAATCGGAAATCTGCATGGATGATTTTGAATTGCTAAAGCCAGGGAGTCTCAGTAGCAAGACAGAGGAGTCATTGAACCCTGTACAATTAAAAATGTGCTTAAAATATTTCCACTTTGGGGCCTGAGCGATAGCCCAGCAGGTAGGGTATTTGCCTTGCACGCGTCGGCCTGTGCCGGCCTGGGTTCGATCCCCAGCATCCCATATGGTCCCCTGAGCTCCGCTAGGAGTAATTCCTGAGTGCAGAGCCAGGAGTGACCCCTGAGCATCGCCAGGTGTGACCCAAAAAGAAAAGAAAAGAAAAGAAAATATTCCCACTTTGGTCTTTATTCACCTTTTCAGTTGAATGCATAGCGCACAGTGCACTCAAGACTTTGTACCTTGATGGTATTTTTAACTTTAGGCTGTGTTCTTCCTTTTTTTTTTTCTTTTCGGCAATGCTCAGGGGTTACTCCTTGCTCTGTGCTCAGGAATTACACCTGGCGGTACTTGGGGGAACAATATGGGATGCCAGGGATCAAACCCGGATCGGCTGCGGGCAAGGCAAATGCCCTACCTGCTGTGCTATCACTCTGGCCCCACTTCCCTAATCTTTTTTTTTTTTTGCTTTTTGGGTCCCACCGACAATGCTCAGGGGTTACTCCTGGCTCTGCACTCAGGAATTACTCCTGGCGGTGCTCGGGGGACCATATGGGATGCCGGGGATCGAACTCAGGCCGGCACAGGCCGGCTTTGTGCAAGGCAAACGCCCTACCCACTGGGCTATCACCCGGCCCCCCACTTCCCTAATCTTAACTGTTTTTAACACACTTGGATTTTTTGTAGCCTGTGAGTTCAGACCCATCTTCTCTCCATACTACTTTTGGCAGAGTTCAGGCATCTGTTTGTCATGAGATAGACCCTGATTTATTTCCGCTATTGATGAAAAACTCCTTTTTCATTGCCAGTGGTTTAGAGTGGCCACAGCCGTGATTCTAGACAGGACATAGGAAATGTTGGAGCATCTGTTTAGGAAGGATGTCCTCAGACCCGAGGGGCCCTGCAGAGTGGAGTGGGGTTTGCTGACCATTTCCGTGTCTGGACGTGATGTCTGATTATGTTTTCCACATTGGATCGTGATTTAAGCCTGACATACAGAAAGATGGGACAGACCTGGGGCCTGAAGGATATTGAGCCATCGAACCATTGAAACTGCTTCATCTCTTGACTGAGATGCTTTATCTCCTAACTGATCTGGTGAATTAAGTCCATCTCCAAACCAGTGGCTATAGGATGCACTCTAGTCACAACTGATGATACAGGTATACACCAGGAATTGTGAATTTCAAAGTGTATTACAGGTAAGTTGTTTATTTATATGGTTTTTCTGTAGGTATTTGTGTCAATTTTTGGTCAATTTTATGTATCTAGTTTGAGCATTGTAAGTCAACTTGTGGGGCCGAAATATAGCACAGTGGGTAGGGCATTTGCCTTGCATCGACCAACCCGAGCTTCAATCCCCAGCATCCCATATGGCCCCCAAGCACCGCCAGGAGTAATTCCTGAATGCAGAGCCAGACTAAGCTCTGAGCACCACTGGGTGTGACCCAAAAAAAAAGCAATTTGTGGGGCCGGAGCAATAGTACAAAAGGTAGGGCATTTGCCTTGTTGCAGGCGTTTGCCTTGCTGCAGTCAACCTGTGTTTGATCCCGGCAACCCATATGGCCCCCCGAGCACCACCAGGAGTAATTTCTTAGTGCAGACCCAGGAGTAACCCAAGCATTGCCGAATATGGCCCCCAAAAAATAAAAAAGAAGAAATCAACTTGTAGCAAATAATTATGTTTGTATTCTAGCATTAATCCAAGACGAACCAGAAGGATCTGAAGTGTTGAGCAGAGCTTCCTCTCACAGCATGACAGATATTGTTTAAGTTCATTTCTGTCACTTGCTCATTACTGTGGTAACATGATGTAAGGTGAAGATCTGCTTTTGTTTCATTGATCAGCCTGGTAGCCTGTTGCTGTTGAATAATCAACCCCTGCACCTTGTTTTTCATTTCACAAAGTGAAATGTCTTATTTTTCACATACTACCTGTTCTTCTGATGTAGCACTCCGTATTTTTCTAGACATCGTGTGCCTGGAGGAATTGATGAAAGTCTGATAGTGTCTCATTTTGTGCTTGAGTTATATATTTATAGCATATTTGTTGAAAATATATCTCCAAAAGTTGCTGAGGCTAGTGTGTCAATATAGCTTAACTGAACATTTAAGGATGTTTCAAGTAAAAATTTTGATAATTTTTACCATGTTTTTTGGTTTTTTAAATAACATGTACATAAACAGTGTTCTAGGTGTGTGTGTGTGTGTGTGTGTGTGTGTGTGTGTGTGTGTCTGGTAGAATCCAGAGGCATGTTATTTCAAAGACTTTTGGTCAAGACTTAGTTAAGTTGGGGAGAATCCAAAGGTATGCTCAGTGCACCCTTATTCCTGCATTAAGGACTATTTCCAATCTGGGATTAAACATAAGAGGTATAAAAAATACCATCAGATAGGTCGAGCCTGGTGGCCCTGCCCGGGAGCTGCTCGCGGCCAGCATACAGGGGGCCTCACGGACGGCTGGGGGAGGCTGGCGCTCGGCTCGCGCCGGGCCTAGCTGACCATGGAACCCCGAGGAGGGCAGATGGGTTTTGGGAGTGGGCCCATCGCCTCTGGGGGGTCCCGAAGCAGCCGGATGGGACTCGCCCATCACACTAGCCACCATTTTGCTGTCCGGACGCTGGGAAACTGCCTCACGGCCGGGTCAACAGAACAAAACCAGGTCGAAGCCCAGGTCGGCAAGCGAGCCGCTTGCGGCCACGCGCGGTCCACTTAAATAGTGAAACAGTAATGTCTTTTAATGCACTGCATTCCACGAAGAGCAGGAGAGTTTGTTGGGAAGGAGATATAAAGAGTTAAGAAATGACATACAGGGGGCCGGAGGCGATAGCCCAGCGGTAGGGCGTTTGCCTTACACGTGGCCGGCCTATGCCGGCCCGGGTTCAATCCCCGGCATCCCATATGGTCCTCCGAGCACCGCCAGGAGTCATTCCTGGAGTGCAGAGCCAGGAGTAACCCCTGAGCATCGCCGGGTGTGACCCAAAAAAGCAAAAAAAAAAAAAAAAAAAAAAAAAGAAATGACATACAGAACCCGCCAAGTGGTTGAGGTGCGGGAAGGGGGAGGGGAGGTGGGGACATTGGTGATGGGAGATGGGTTTGGGTGGAGGGTGCGTGTTGGAACACTGTAGAACCAAAGCTCTACATGAGCATCTTTCAATTAAAAAAAAAAAAAAAAGGTGAAATCTACCACAAACATGTGGGAATCAGTGGTTAGGTAAGACAGAGAAGGGAACAGTGTGCTAATATTTGTCAAAAGTGATAATACCAGCCTAGAACTGAGCATTGAATAGAGGAAAAAAGATATACATGATAATCTCTAAATGTTTGTATTGCAATCCACAATGTGTAAGAGAAGAGAGAGAGAGAGAGAGATAAAGAACTTGCCATAGAGGCAGGCTAGGGGAGGGGGAGGGAAGTAGGGACATTGGTGGTGGGAAATGGGTACTGGTAGAGGGATGGGTGCTGGAACACTGTATGACGGAAACCCAAACATGAAAATCTTTGTAATTGTATATCACATGGCGGTGTAATAAAATATTTTTTAAAAAAATACCATCAGATAAAGAACAGACAATTCCCAAGGTACAAAGTCTGAATGTACCACGCACCTTCCATGAGCCCAGGGAGAGACTGTGCAGACATAGTACATGGAAGCCCAAGTTCATTGCTTAGTACCTTGTGGCCCAGATGGACCCCAGCACTTATAGGCCTGAGCACCAATGGTCAAACCACAACACCCCGCTGCTGTGGTGGCAGGGAGGGTAGCCCCTATAAATAAATGGCTCAGCAGTATTAGGGTGCTTTCCGGTTCCATGGGGCAGGAAAACCTGAGCCCCAGTGGGCCTGAACGAGAAGGGAAAGCTAGAGAGATGGGCTAGCGGCTGAGGCGTTCACCCTGCACCCAGTCAACCCCCGTTGAATCTGAGAACACCACCAGGGCTCACTCTTCAGTACAGAGCCAGGAATAGTCCCAGGCAACTCACAGTGTTGCCCAAACCACCCCTCCAAAAAAGCAAATGATTCCTTTATCTCCTGGGCTGGGCACAATAGCTCCCACAAAGAAGGACAGCGAGAAGGACCGCTCTGCCATCGGTGAGGTGGTGATCCGTCAATACATCATCAGCGTCCACAAGCGCATCCATGGAGTTGGGTTTCAAGACGCATACACCGCGGGCACTCAAAGAGATCAGAAGTTTGCCGTGAAGGAGATGGGCACTCCGGATGTATGCATTGACACCAGGCTCAACAAAGCTGTCTGGGCCAAGGGAATAAGGAATGTCCCAAATCAAATCCAAATCAGAAAATGTAATGAGGATGATTCACCAAACAAACTTTATATGTTGGTTACCTTTGTGCCCGTCGCCACTTTGAAGAATCTGCAGTCAACGTGGATGGGAATTAAGCCAATGACCTAATAAAGTTATAAAATCAAGGGGAAAAAGCAAATGGTGTCAGGCAACAGCACCTTTTACCCTTCCTGATGTCCCCACCCCTCTCTGCATCCTTGAAGAGCCAAGCAGCCGTGGCCACAAGAAGTGCCGTGGTCTAGTCTGGGTGGGCTGTGCCATTCTGCTTCAGATTCTAGGTAATGAAATCTCCCCACATTACCCACAAGCCTTCCCTGTACAACTCTACTGACCCAGGTGAGAACTTGCCCTATGAAGTCCCCAGCAAGGAAGGAAAGGAACGTGCTGGGAACTCTCAGAAGCCAGCCAGTCCCAAAGAATCTTCCACTGAGATCTGGTTGGTTGTCTCTGGGTGCCTAATCCCAGCCAGTCCCTGCAGGCCCCTCTGTTGGGACAGTAGTGAGGGGTGCTTTCCACGTGGGCCATACACAGTGCAGGCATGTTTCCAGCAGGTCCCCTACCAACATGCATTTTAGGAGTGGAGAAGGTCCGCTAAACCAGGACCCACGAGCCAGGCAATTTAAAAGGTTTTTTGGGCATCTTTATTGAAGAGTAGAGTGATAACAAGGGACATAAAATATATACGGTCAGGGCCAGAGCAATAGTCCATTGGTAGGTTATTTGTCTTGCACGCAGCAGACCCAGATTCGATCCCCGACATCCCATATAGTCCCCCAAGCAGTGTCAGTAATTTCTGAATGCAGAGCCAGGAGTAACCCCTGAGAATTGCTGGGTGTGACCCAAAAAGCAACAAACAAAACAAAAAAATATATAGATATACGGTCAGAAAATTGCATATGAAACATCCCATGAGAATAGATTGGATGTTTCTGAAACTTGTGAATTTTTTTCCCTTTTTGGGTCACACCCGGCAATATTCAGGGGTTAGTCCTGGCTCTTCGCTCAGGAATTACTCCTAGCAGTGTTCAGGGGACCATCTGGGATGCCAGGGATGGATCCAACCCGGGTCAGTCACGTGCAAGGCAAACACCCTATCTGCTGTGCTATCACTCCAGCCCCAACTTCTGAAATTTTTAAGTTCTTTATAAAGGAAACTATATTGGAAAACCCCACACATAGCACTAAAGATTCCTCTCCTCTTCCTGTGCTCACGGAAGCATTTTCTGAGACATTGAAGCTGTGGTCATCTCAGCAGGGCCTTGCTTAGGGTCCACCTGCATGTCCTGGACAGACTTGAGTCCCAGCCACAGGAAGCACCTGAAGGTGAACCTTGACTCCACATGCACAGGAACACGCCTCCATCACCCCCAAGACTCCTCTGAGGAGCTTTTGGACCCAGGATCCTTTGGATAGAACCTATGTCCATACTCTGTATGCCACTGTGCTCTGGCCACCGCCTCTTAGAATCAAAAAACTCCACAGTATCTGTAGGAAATAATGACTTAGTTGCGACCTGAGCAATAGCACAGTGGGGAGGGTGTTTGCCTTGCATGCTGCTGACCCAGGTTCGATCCCTGGCATCCCATAATATCCCCTGAGCATTGCCAGGAGAAATTCCTGAGCATTGTCAGGATGATGCAAAAAGGAAAAAAAAAGAAACAATGACTTAGTCTTCTTGGGGAGACTGGACCAGAGGTCTTGAGGCTGCACCCCATTCTGGAGTTGGGAATATGTTCCCTCACTGGAAACTAAAACCCTCCATTAGAGTGATATTCAGTGGGCAGAGACGAATACTTGATGTGCACCCGAAGGCCCCTTGTCAGTGAGTATGGGAAGAGGGTGCAGTAGAGGGTGTCTGCACACTGGGTCAAACGGGGGCAGCCATTCCTCTGAGGGACGTTTTCTCCAGTTTCAACCAATTAGCTGTGGGAGATGCTACCATTACATGCACCAGTTCCCCTGCAGAGAGATTACGTCCATGCCACCACAGTATTTGCCTAGTGGTGGCAGCAGCTGCCATCCTCTTGTGTGTGACCCCATCTTCACCTCTGCCCACTGCTGGCCTGTAGCAGCCTGGAGAAGCAGTGACTTCTGTGGGCCTGCCAAAGTGTCCAGCTCTTCCCTTGACCAAGGGAGTAGAGACTTGAGGCCATATTTGCTCCAGTGGCAAGAAGGTGCTTTGCCCATTTCTCACTTAGCATATTTCTGTTGACTGGGTCATCCAATTCCCTCAGATATGACCGAGCAGCCCCATGTATCAGCCCTATGACCTTTGGTATATCTGCATTGACCTTTGTGTCCTCCTTTGGTTTTTGACACAAGGATTTGGGCTCACTATGGATCCCTCAGGCTTGTTCGAAAGTCCTGATTTTCCAAGGCTCCCTGTTCCCTCCTGTGCCTGTTGGTGGGGACAGAGTCCTCTTGTCATCCAGCTGTGCTGTTGCTGTGGTGTTCTCTTGAACTGCACAGAACAAGGAAACTTGTAAATATTCCTCAAAATAATGACTGAATGCTTTGACTCCTATTTACCACTACTAGGAATTTTATATAAATTCTTTTTTGTTGTTTTGTTTTTTTTTTTGGGTCACACACGGCAGTGCTCAAGGATACTCCCTGGCTCTTCGCTCAGGAATTACTCCCTGGCAGTGCTTGGGGGACCATATGGGATGCCAGGGATTAAACTCCGGGTTGGCTGCATGCAAGGCAAACGCCCTCCCCGTTGTGCTATTGCTCCGCCCCAAATTCTTTTATCTTTAAATGTATTTAAGTAACTTTAATAATGCCCTTTTGGGTCCCGGAAGCAGCCGGATGAGACTCCGCCCACCACACTAGCCACCATTTTTGCTGTCCGGACGCTGCGAAACGGCCTCAGACCAGATCAACAGAGCAAAGCCAGTTCAAGCCCAGGTAGGCGGCTCCAAGAGGCGGGAATCACCGGGAAGTCGTCAGTGGAGGCGTGGTCGTCCCTTCCCCCCCCTCCATCTTGTCGGGCCTGGTGGCCCTGCCGGCGAGCTGCCCACAGGCCAGCACAGGGCCTCACGGAAGGCTGGGGAGGCTGGCGCTCGGCCTGCGCCGGGCCTAGCTGACCATGGAACCCCGAGGAGGGCAGATGGGTTTTGGGGGAGGGCCCGTCGCCTCTGAGGGGTCCCGGAAGCAGCCGGATGAGATTCGCCCACCACACTAGCCACCATTTTTGCTGTCCGGACGCTGCGAAACGGCCTCAGACCAGATCAACAGAGCAAAGCCAGTTCGAGCCCAGGTCTCGTGGGTCCACTAAAATAGTGAAACAGTAATGTCTTTTAATGCATTGCAGTCAACGAAGAGCAGGAAAGTTTGTTGGGAAGGAGATATAAAGAGGAAAGAAATGACATACAGAACTCGCCAAGTGGTTGAGGTGCAGGAGCGGGAGGGAGGTGGGGTCATTGGTGATGGGAGATGGGTTTGGGCGGAGGGTGCGTGTTGGAACACTGTAGAACCAAAGCTCTACATAGCATCTTTCAATAAAAAAAAAAAGGTGGAATTTTCCACAAACATGTGGGAATCAGTGGTTGGGTAGGACAGAGAAGAGAACAGTGTGCTAATATTTGTCAAAAATGATAATACCAGTCTAGAACTGAGCATTGAATATAGGAAAAAAGATATACATGATGATCTCTGAATGTATGTATTGCAATCCACAATGTGTAAGAGAAGAGATAAAGAATTTGCCATAGAAGCGGGCTGGGGGAGGGGGGAGGGAAGTGGGGACATTGGTGTTGGGAAATGGGCACTGGTGGAGGGATGGGTGCTGGAACACTGTATGACGGAAACCCAAACATGAACATCTTTGTAATTGTATATCACATGGCGGTGTAATAAAATATTAAAATAAAAAAAAAATAAAAATATAATTTGAAAAAAAAAATAATGCCCTTTTGTTTTATCCTGTGATATAGGGAAAACAGATCCTGAATCACATTATTAAGCAGGAAACTGATGAGGGTATTAAATTTTTATAGGACTCTAATGCAGCCTGTTAAGGATCTATCATAGCATTCCAGCTTTACGACTATTACAATTCTTATTTTCATCATCATTATTATTTTGGCCTCTACCAAATTCTTGCTATGCACCTAAACTTAAACACTATATAGTACCACTGTCAATGTCTTGGTTTTCCTGCTACTTGGAACCAAAAAGAATGTAAAGATGAATAATGTAGTATAACAAGATATTGAACCTTAAAATTTACTAAAGAGGGCCAGAGAGATAGTACAAGGGGTAGAGCACTTGCATTACCTATGGTGACCCGGTTCTATTCTCAGCATCCTGTATGGTCCCCTGAGCATCACTAGGTGCTAATAATAATGATTATAAAAATATTGGAGATAGCACAGTGGATAGGGGGTTTGCCTTGCATGCAGCAGACCCAAGTTCAATCCCTGGCATCCCATTTGGTCCCTGAGCACAGCCAGGAGTAATTCCTGAGCAAAGAGCCAGAAGTAACCCCTGAGCGTCGCCAGGTGTGACTTAAAGAAAAAAAAATTTAAAAACTACCCAAAAAAAATCTATTATGTTCTAATTAGTATAAGAAAAAATTAATTTTGATATAATTTCACATTTTTTATATTGGGGTCACACCTAATGGTGCTAAGGCCTTACTCCTGAGCTCAGGGATCCCTCCAGGGGAGCTTGGGGGACCATATGTAGTTTCAAGGATTGAACCCAGGTTGGCTGCATCCAAAGCAAGTGCCTTATCTGCTGTTCTATCTCTCTAACCCTCCTTGAGAATTTTTTTGGTTTGGGGATTGTTGGAGGACAGATTTAGCTAATCTGGGAGCTTTGTTGTTTTGCCCACACCCAGCTTAATCTTATTTAAGTCAAGGTTCATTCTAATGAAACCTCTCTTCTATGTAAACACTGCTAGAAGGTGTGGCAGTTACAGAAGTCACCTTGATTGAATAACTTCTGACTTATACATCTACTAAGACTTCTATGTTTTCTAGATTGGGCACAGCTCCTCTTTATACCCACCGCACCCAGCGTGGGACAGTTAGAATTTACCAGGAGACTACCACCCTGGCTACGTTGAGACTATAGGAAGACTATAGGAAGGATCATACTAGTTTGCTCTAAGCAGGCAAGAGTGACCCTTTCAGTACACGAGAACAAGATACTCAGAATCACCCTGGTGCAGATAATAATAAGGACCTTGTGGGTACCATCTAGATTACATGAAGCTCATGAAGTTAAGATGTATTACTTTATATCAGCCCTCTCTCCCCCGGTGTTTTACATAAGAGATAATCTCCCTTAGTCCTTGGCATAACCTTTGTTTATACCTGCAATAAGGTGTGGCACTACACTCTGTTTAGGGTTCTTTGTTGACATGACAACCTCCCGATTGGATTACTTTGGTGTATATAAGGGGGCTGACTTGAGGCCCCTTCACCTTTTACCTTTTGTCTTTTGGTTCCTCTGCCTTCAGCTTTTGGCTCCAGTGCTTTTGGCTTTTGGCTTTTGGCTTTTGGCCTTTTGTTCTTTGGCCTTTTGCTCCTTCTGGGTAGGACTCAGCTCGGGTGAGATCCTCTCTCTTTTTTGTGGGAGACTTAGGCTCTTTTGTATGGTCTAAGTTCGGACCAGAGCTAGAGTTTGTTCATTATATTGGATTGCTGTGGAAGAGCTTTTGTACTATTAAAAGCCATTTTTGGAACTGCACCAGATTCGTGAGTTTTCATCTGTTCTCCCGGCGTCCACGGAGGTAGAAGACAACCTCTGTCCTGACACTGTCAGGGGACCCCGGCAGCGCCCCCGACAGGGGATCACACTTGGCAATGCTCAGGGATCACCCCCTGCAGACTCAGGGGACCATAATGGGTACCAGAGATCAAATCTGGGTTGGCTGTGTTACAAGGCAAGTGCTATTGCTCTGGCCCCTTCCTTTAAAATGTTTAAGATATAAGACACCCATATAGTTTCTATTTGGTGAGTATTACTATTACTATTACTATTTGGTGAGTTATGACTTTATAAATGATTTTTGGATTGTTTTAAAGCTTTTACAGTTTTGTTGCAAACTGTTTTCCCCATGACTTATCTGAAGTATCAGATAAATGAATCCATGCATTCTCTGATGGTAAGGAATGTGTGGGAAGAGAGCTGTTTTTCCTGTATTCTTACAGAAAGCCCTCTGACCCCAATGCCATGAGAGTTCTCATGCCAACAAGGAATTGCCACTTTTTTTTTTTTTTTTGCTTTTTTGGGTCACACCTGGCAATGCTCAGTGGTTACTCCTGGCTCTGCACCTGGTGGTGCTAAGGGGATCATATAGGATGCCGGGCATTGAACCCGGTCAGCTGCTGCAAGGCAAATGCCCTCCCTGCTATGGAATTGCCACATTTTATATGCATAAGCTCTGTCTTGTAAATTCTCCAGTGGGAGAAAATTCAGATTTCCACAGAAAGACATCCCCCATTGGGTGCAGTTTAAGGGATTGCCCTCGTGTGGATGGCTAGGTGTTTGTTGAGGGTTGACTTCTTGCAAAAGGACTTTCCACAGTCGGCACATTATAGGGCTTCTTGCCTGTATGTGTGCACTGGTGCACCATGAGGGTTGATTTCATAAGGAAGGATTTCCCACACCTCTTACATTCATGCAGCTTCTCCCGGGGTGAGTTCTCTGGTGATTGACAAGGTTTGACTTCACATAAAAAGTTTTCCCACATTCAAAAGGGTTCTTCCCTGCCATTTAGGCAGGCTATGGGAGGGGGGAGGGAATTGGGGACATTGGTGGTGGGAAATGGGTACTGGTGGAGGGCGGGTGCTGGAACACTATGTGACCGAAACCTCCGAACATGAACAACGTTGTAATTGTATATCTCACGGTGGTATAATAAAGTATTAATTAAAAAAATAAAATAAAACATTGCATGCCTGAAAAAAAGGGGGTTCTTCCCTGAGTGGGTCCTCTGGTGAACAGTGGGGTGCGATTTCATGCAGAAAGACTTCTCACATTCATTACACTTGTAGGGTTTTTTCTCTATGTGAGTCCTTTGGTGGATGGTTCAGACTGACTTAGAACAATTTCCCATATTTACTGCATTCATGGGCTTCTCCCCGTGTGTGTCCTCTGGTGTTCAGTAGCGTGTGATTTCTGAAAGGTTTTCCCACACTCCTGACACGCATACGGCTTCTAGCCTTGTGGATTCTCTGGTGTTGACTGAGCACTGATTTCATGTAGAAGGCTTCCTGCATCGGCACGTGGCTAGGGCTTCTCCCCTGTGTGGGTTCTCAGGTGCGCTGTCCGTATGGACTTGTGGCAAAAGGCTTTTGGACATGCTGTACAATCATAGGGTTTCTCTTCTGAGTGTGTTCGCTGGTGATCAGCAAGGTTAGACCTCATGAAAAAAGGCTTTTCTGCACTCACTACACACGAGGCTTCTTCCCCGTGTGGTTTCTCTGGTGGATGTTGAGCAGAAACTTGGCGTGAAGGCCTTTTCACAGTCTGTGCACTTGAAGGGCTTCTCGCCAGTGTGCGTCCTCTGGTGGATGACAAGAGTTGACTTCACGTAGGCGTTCCACATTCACATTCATGTGGCTTCTCCCCTATTTGAGTCTTCTGGTGTTTGGTCAGGATGCCTTTTTATAGAAGGACTTCTCACACTCAACACACGCATAGGGCTTCTCCCCTGAGTGTGTTCTTTTATGTACAACCTGCAGCAAGTTCATGGAAAAGCATTGCCACACTCACTGCAGCTATACGGTTTCCCCCTGTGTGGATTTTCAGGTGTTTGGTGAGATTTGACTTCACACAGAAGGTTTTCCCCACACTCACTACAGTCATAGGGTTTTTTCCCTGTGTGAGCCACCTGGTGTATGAGCACGGCAGACTCATAGCAGAAGGATTTCTCACAGTCCGTGCATTTGCAGCACTTGTCTTCCAGGTGCTTTCCCTGATGGACAGGCAGTGCCAACTTGTTGTAGAAAGATTCCCCACATTCACTGCACCCGTAGGGCTTCTCCCCTGTGTGGATTCGCTAGTGGTCAGTGAACTGTGACTTCTGGAAGAATGTTTTCCCACATTCGTCACACTTGAAAGGCTTCTCCCCAGTGTGTGTTTGCTGGTGCTTCGTCAGGCTTGATTTCACACAGAAGGACTTTCCACAGTCCTGACACTCGTAGGGCCTCTCGCCAGTGTGGGCCCGCAAATGGTGATTATAGTTGGATTTTGCATAGAAGGACTTGCCACATTCAGCACACCGGTAGGGTTTCTCCCCAGTGTAGATTCTCTGATGGACTTTGAGGGCAGAGCTATGACGGAAGGATTTCTTGCACATACATTTCTTGCACATACACATTTTTTTCATCACATACATAGAGCCTCTTCTCTGGACGCTTTCCCCGCTGCTCAGGAAGGGCTGAGGCGCGCGGCTCTTCCGCCTTCCTTGTCTTCACCGGGTTTCTCTCCTGTCAGAGGAGGTGCAGGGGGTGATTTCAGGACATTTTCCAAACACTGACTATTTTCAGAGGGTTTCTCTCCTCTGTGTGTCTTCTGATACAACATGAGGCGGGGCTCCTGCTCAGCGGAGTTTTCACAGTGACGTGCAAAGGTCCTTTCTCCTGCATTCACGTTAGGAGGCTGAGTGAGAGGTGACTTTTTGCTAAAAGTGTTCTTGTCTTTGGGTGTTTCATCGGTGTTCTCACCTCTGTGGATGCCCTGGAGTATAAGATGGGCCCAGGCTGACATCTCTCCCTCAGTAGCCTTTGAGGGAGGCATCTTTGTGAGTTTCCTGAGGGTCGCTGAGGGCTGACTTGTTACTGGACATATTTCCTCCTGGTGCCTTACGCTCAGCAACAGTCTCTTCTGTTTGAGGCCCCCTGAGTATGTTAATGGCAGCTGTAGAATGGGGGCTTCTCTATGCCCATCATCTTCGAGAGGGCTCCCAAAGCCTATGTTTCTGTAGCTCATTAAGATCCCGGCCATGACTCGCAGGTAGCATTAGTGTTTCCTTCCCTGACAGGAAGAGACGACTTCCCATGCGTGCTGAGGCCAGCCCCGTGAGTGCTGTGTTCAGCCATGTGCTTACCTGAGTGGTCCTTGTCACTAATAACTGGCTCTGAAACATGTTTCAAACTCATTCCATTCCTTGAGGAATTATGATGTCACACTAGAACTCACTATTAAATAATCAGATAGATACATCATACATTATTAGTATCCATAGGACAAGCCATAAAATGTAATAGAAGAGAGATTGGGAAACACAGGGACATAAACAAAGAGAGATAAGTTAAACGCACCTGCAATGGGGGCAGGCAGGGTTTGGGTGGGTGTATTTGGGAATTGGCACTGGTGGTGGGATGGATTCTGGAACACTGTATTGTAGGCCAATTATGAACATCCTTGTAATTCTATATCTCACATGGTCTAATAAGGATTGGGGAAGATGAAGGAGTGACGGAGAGAGACAGAGAGAAAGAGAGCGAAGGAAGAAATGCCTGTTCTGGAGCTGAGAGAGGGGGGAATGTGGGGATATTGGGGTGGGAATTGGGGCACTGGTGAAGGGATGGGTGCTGGAACAATGTATGACTGAGACTCAATTATGAACATCTTTGTAATGTTGTTCTCATGGTGGTATAATAAAAAATTAAAAAAAAAAAACTCGGGCCAGAGCAATAGCCCAACGGGTAGGGCGTTTGTCTTGCACGCCGCCGGCCCGTGCCGGCACGGGTTCGATCCCCGGCATCCCATATGGTTGCCCGAGCACTGCCAGGAGTAATTCCTGAGTACAGAGCCAGGAGAAACCCCTGAGCATTGCTGAGTATGACCCAAAAAAAAAAAAAAAAAAAAAAAAAACTCATTCCATTCCAGTCATACTGACAGTGTGTCATTCTTGCAGAAACCAGGTCTATGTCCAAATCCAATATTTTCCTAAGAACATTCTCTCTCTTCTTTGCCAGTATCTTGTTGATGGATGAAATTTGCCACAAGTTTTTATCTTGGTTTTCTTGATTTCTATCTGTGAGGTTATCAAGTTTCATGACGTCTAGAAATAAGAAAATTTAAGCACTAAAAATTCACACACCAACTATATAAGTTATGTCACTAATTTTCAGACCCATGCTCCTAGGATGAAACCTCAGCATGTATTTACCATTGGATCAGAAGAAACAAAACAAATCAGAAGGAATAAAGACAATTATTGGATTTATTTTATTTTGGCCACAACTGGCAGTGCCCAGGACTTACTCTTGACTCTGTGCTTCTGTGCTCAGAGATCACTCTTTTTTTTATATTTGTATTTTGTGTGTGTGTGTTTCACCAAGTTTTTTTTTTTATTTTTATTATACTACCATGAGATATACAATTACAAAGAAGTTCATGTTTGGGTTTCGGTCTTACAGTGTTCCAGCACCCATCCCTCCACCAGTGCCCATTTCCCACCACCATGTCCCCAATTCCTCAGGGATCACTCTTAGTGTACTCAGTGGCCTACGGGTGCTGGGGATCAGCTAATGTGTAAGGTAAATGTTCTATCCATTGTACTTTGTGTCCCCTTGATTGTTTAACCCATATTTATGCAAATAAGGGGCCGGACAATAGTTCAGCCGGGAGGGTACTTGCATGTGGCCGACCTGAGTTCAATCCCTGGAATCCCATATGTCCCATGGGCACCACCAGGAGTTATTCCTGAGTGCAAGCCAGGAGTAACCCCTGAGCACCACTGGGTGTGACCCAAAAAAAAAAAAAACAGACAAACCAATGGACAATGGAAATAAAACTAATTACCTGAAGAGAACAGGTTGGGGTGTTGGAAAAGAAAGGCGCTATAGAGAATTAATAACAAATATGAGATTTTTGCCTGGTAAATTCATGATACACTGGGTTTCTCAGTAACGAATACCATAATTAGCCTTGGTACACTTATACTCCCATACATGGACTCATGCAGAGGAAGAATCCCTGAAAACTGCATTGTCAGCAACTTCTGCTTTCCTGGTCATGATTTCCAAAGCAACCTTGAGCTCCTGAGTACTAATTAAATTAGAAAACTTAATTCTGATTCTGATCTCCTTTGACTTTGAAGGCTGGCTTATACCTTGTTTCTCTAGGCTCATCCTTTTTAATTACATAAACAATCAGGCTGGAGAGACAATACACTGCCTTGCATGCAGTCAACCTGGGTTCAATCCCTGGCACCCCAGTGGGTTTGGGGGCTGGAGCGATAGCCCAGCGGGTAGGGCATTTGCCTTGCACGCAGCTGGCCTGTGCCAGCCTGGGTTCGATCCCCGGCATCCTATATGGTCCCCGAGCTCCGCCAGGAGTAATTCCTGAGTGCAGAGCCAGGAGTAACCCCTGAGCATTGCCAGGTGTGACCCAAAAAAAAAACATATAGTGGGTTTGAATCCAGGGATTGAACTCAGGTTGGCCACACGTAGTACCCTTTACTCCAAGCCAACCAGGGAGTAATTTCTGAGCACAGAGCCAGGAGTAAGCCCTGAGCAACACTGGGTATAGCCCCCACAATCAAACAAACCCCAATCAGCTGTGTGAGTGGTGCTTTCATTTTAGAATAGCCTCATGGGACCAGAGCAATAGTACAGTGGGGAGGGTGTTTGTCTTGCGCACAGCAGACCCAGGTTCGATCTTGGGCATCCCATATGGTTCCCTGAGCACCATCAGAAGTAATTCCTGAGTGCAGAGCCAGGAGTAATCCTCTGAGCTTCGTTGGGTGTGCCAAAATAAATAAAGTTTTTTCTTTTTTTGGGGGGGGGGCGGAGAGGTCACACTCAGCAATGCTCAGGGGTTAGTCCTGGCTCTGCATTCAGGAGTTATTCATGGCAGTGCTTGGGGGGCCACATGGGATGCCGAGGAATCGAACCTGTGTCAGCCGCATTCAAGGCAAACGCCCTCCCCACTAGACTGTCTCTCCAGCTCCAATAAATAAAGCTTAGACTAGCCTCACAGAAGAGAGAAGACATCCTGAGGTAAAGCTCAAGGGTTTGGGTTTGGTTTTGGTGCCACATATGGCGATGCTCAGGAGTTTAGTCTTGACCCTGCACTTAGGAATTACTCTTGGTGGTGCTCAGGGATGCCAGGATGCTCGGGAATGCCAGGATGTGGGATGCCAGGGATGAAACCTGAGTTGGCTATGTGCAAGGCAAACGTCCTCCCTGCTTACTATTGCTTGGGTTTTGAGCTATTGACTTGAGCTAGTCACTGGAGGGTAGGGATCAAAGCTCCCAAGACTGGGTAGGCAAAAGCTCTGTGTCTGCAGCATTTGCTTTGCTCTAGAAGGTCCGGGTCTGAGTTTGGCCCTGCCTGGTTCCCTGAGTACCTCCAGGCACAGCATCGAACTGAGAGTAGCCCTATGCTGCTTTGTGGGCCCAGCGATGGGCCCCAAATATCAAAACATATCACTGTCTGTCTGTCTGTCTGTCTTCCCATTCATCATCGATTTGCTCGAGCAGGCCCCAGTAACATCTCCATATGACCTGTCTCATGCAAGTAGAGCCCAAGGGCACCTGCTTGCTCCAGGAACATAAAGAGCTTCAAACCATTCCATCAGGTCATGGGAATGAGGTCTATAATTGTTACTGGTATTTGGCATATCAAATACAACACGAGTAACTTGCCAGGCTCTGCCGTGCGGGTAGCATACTCTTGTAGTCATCTCTAAATCCAGCATTTATTGATGGATTTATTGATGGGTTAAGCGCAGCCGCAAGTGGCCACGCAAGCCGGACTGTGATAGGCTGGCCTTCTGGGTGGAGTTCTGACGAGGGAGAAGTCCGGATGTGGAAAATGGAGGTCCTCATGGAGTGGTGGGTGGGGGGGTCGGTCTGGCTTGTTGTGAGGCTCTGCTGGGGTGGCAGGCTACGGATAGAACCTGCCATCCCTCCCGGGCACCTCATGAGCGACTGGGCACAGGGAGAGTCAGTAGCAGCTCTCCCTGTTTTGTTATATATCAAAACATATAAACTACTTAAAAGGCTTCCCTGGGTTAGGACATGAGATGCCTTAGCAGGCTGGGCTGGGCTTTGTACTGGCAGGTCTCTGGAGCACTGGCAGGAGCACCCAAACAAGAGGTCCTGCTGGGCACCACCAGGTGTGCCCCCAATTCTCCCAACAGTTTCCCCAAACTCCTGCTGCCAGTTTCTTAGTCAGCACCCCCTGCCCCGCTTCTCAGTGCTGCCTAAAGCCTGGGTCCCCCTCTGATCCACACACACTCAGCCACATCTGCACCTCTAATCCCCAGCCCTGTTTCTCCCCCATCTGCCCCCCAAATCTGAGCCCTCACCACTGCCCCTTGGAACATGAGCCTTCACAGCTAAGGGCTGGAAATGCACCCACCGGGCTGCTTGCGGGAGCAAACACTGGCCGGGTTTCAATTGCCTTGAGTGCCTCCCAGACCCCCAAGCAGACGCTTCCTTGTACAGCGCGAGCAAGTCCCCAGAGTCCTGTGGCATGCACAGACCCAAACCATGACATCGGCACCTCAACCAGTCCTAACTCAGCCACCAAATTAGAACCCAGAGTTTCCAGCAGAGGCAGCCACTTACTAGCTGACGGCCATTTTGGAAAACTCAGCACCCTCCTGAAAATCTACCTCCATTAAACAAGTAAACAGAAAGTGTCCCCCAACTGCCTAGCATCCCCAGGCCCTTCAGCAGCCATATTACCCATTTTTGGAAACACCAACTTTAACAGCGCCTCCACTCATGCCAGCGTCCAGCTTTGCTCAGCCCCTTGGTGCCACTGAGCAAGCCCCTGGGGGCAGGCGGTAGCTGCCTCCGACCCTACCGACCTCCTGCTCTCCAGCCAGGAGACCCTGCCTCATAAGCTTACTCACCCCAATTCCATCCCGACAGCATCCCTGAGTTCCCTGAGCCTCAAGCACTGCTGGGTGTGGCCCAAACCGCACATGTCAGGTCTGCCCAACAGAGGAATTCTGATTTTCCTTCATGATTTCATCATTTCGAGCTGCCCACCTTGCCAAAAGAGCCCCGGAAGACACCATATGTCCTGGGCTCCTCCACTGTCACCCCACACTCACAGCACTGGCCTCTGCACCACTGTCACGTGGTGTTTCCGTGAGCATGTGAGGGGTGCGGGGGGTCTGAGCAATGCACAGATCCACACACTGCCAGGCATCGCCCCACGCCCAAAACTGTGGCCCAGCTATTTTGAACTGGAACCCCCAAGTCCACAACCCAGTTGACTCTTCATATAGTGCTCATGTGTCAGGTGACAGCTTCTGACTTTCAAAAGGTGCAGCCTGCACACGGTCATCCTTAGCCTAGTTTAGTTCTCATCTGGGGTCTTGTACATTTATCTGCTGACATGAGCCAGGAGGACGGCTTGGTTACTGGCATCTCCCCAACACCAACAACAGAAGCGGGGGTGGAGAGACAGTATAAGGGAAATAGGGGACCCATATGCGACTCACCCCAATTCCATCCCCAGCATCCCTGAGTTGCCTGAGCCCCAAGCACTGCTGGGTGTGGCCCACCCCAGAAAACGGAACCGGCATGTAGCAGAACAGCTAATGAACAAGTGAAAGTGAGTGAGTTGCAGGGAGAGGCGCAGAGGCATGCAATAAAGAAAAGCAAAATGCAAAGACAGAAACAACAGAGAAGAGAAACCTGGGCAGGGTCTAAGGTGTGGCGGGCGAGCCCCCAAGAGTGAGCAGGAACCCCAGCACCCGGTTGTAGGGGTGATGGGCACAGGGCGTGGAGTGGGCACTGCTCAGGCACTCTTGAAGGCTGCAGGCCACACAGATACGGAAAGGATGGATTCGGGTCCTGCACGTGGTGTCCCTCCTGCTCCTGTGTCCTGGTAAGACCCTCTCACAAGCGTCAGCCCAGCAGCTCTCCTCGCTCCAACCTGCAGATTACCTCTGGCTTGATGCAGCAGCACCCTGTGAGGGACACACGGGGACAGGGGCTTCCAATAGCGGCCTGGACATTAGGACGCTTAGGGGTGCTGCTATGGGATATCTTGGGAGAAAGGGACACAGACCCCCCAAGAAACTCAACTGTGACCCAGGAGCTGCACAGTCACAAACCTTCTCAGCACATGGAGACCAGGCATGGCTGCCTCACCCACGGAGACCCTCATGTGGCCATCTCATCCATGGAGACCCTTGCATGGCTGTCTCACTCTCACATGGCTGTCTCGCCCACAGACCCTCACGTGGCTGCCTCACCCACGGAGACTTTCGCGTGGCTGTCACCACAGGAGACCCTCACGTGGCTGCCTCACCCACGGAGACCAGTTGCCGGTAGTTCTCCAGCATCATGTCCCGGTACAGGGTCCATTGATGGTCACTCAGGTGCAGCCACTCATCCCAGAAGAAGTTCACAGCCACATCCTTGAATGACACGGGTTTGCAGCCAGACCCTCCTGTTCAAGCTTACAAGAGACAAGCAGGGAAGGATATTGTTCCATGCTGGGGTCTAGAGCCGGTAGGGCACTTGCCTTGCCCACTGCTGACCCAGGTTCAATCTCCAGCTCCTCATATTGTCTCCCAAGACCAGCCAAAAGTGACCACCAAAAGTAACAAAGAGTGGGGCCAGAGAGATCGCACAGTGGGTAAGGTGCATGCAGCTGACCCGTGTTCAATCGCTGGCTCAAAAAATAACTGAAAGCTCAACATGAAAACCAGCTGGTTTCTCTGGGGGGCAGAAGGGTAGAGCTCCTGCTTTACATGTGGCCGACTCAGTTTGATCCCCGGCAGCCCAGAAATGCTAAAACCATACAGCAACTGATGGAGACAGAGCAAGTGCCCCAAAAAGTGATTTTGTTGATTTGGGACCACACCCTGCAGTGCTCAGGGCTTACTCTTGGCTCTACGCGCAGGTCACTCCTGGCTAGTGTCACTTCTTGTTCGCTTGAGCACGGAGCAGGAGTAACCTCTGAACAATGTCAGGTGTGGCATAAAATAAATTCAAATATGTGGAATTGAGCTTGATATATGCACAACCTGGATGGATGAATCTTAAAAATACTCAATTAAGTGAAAGGCACCAGACCCGAAGGGACAGGGACCATCTGAGTCCACAATTATGAAAAATCAGGAATGGGCAAACCCATTAAGAGAGAGACAGCAAGAAGCAGTGGAGCCACTGCTGAATGCTGGGGAGGGGCGAGGGTGTGGAGCGATGGGGTGGCAGCTGCGGGGCGAGCATGTAATTAGTGCTGATACGGGAATTCAGTCCAGGTGCCGGCAGCTGGCTGGCTTACAGCACAATTTGAAGAAAACAGGCATGAAAAGCATGGGTGCATTTTGCAGAAACTGCAGTGTGGGCCCAGCCTGTACCACTCAAGGACGGAGGGTCCACCTCGATCTCCAGATGGCCTTTAGTCTAGTCCCAATACAAAAACAGACTTGCAGGAAGTTCTATCTCTCTATCCAAGCCAGGTTTCAGTTCCTAAAGGCAGCACCGAGTTCTGCCTCTGCGCTAGCAAAACTCACTTCCCTGGCCCACCGCTCCCCGCTAACCAGCTCTGTGCTCAGTAATCAGTCCTGGCAGGGCTCAAGGGACCATCTGGGCTGCCGGGGATCAAACTGAGTCAGCCACATGTAAAGCAGGAGCTCTACCCTTCTTCCCCCAGAGAAACCAGCTGGTTTTCCCTCTGGGGTTGGTAACATGGAGGATCTACACACCCACCTCCCCGGTGGGATGCAGGGCCGATGGTCACCTCTGCCTGTTGGACAGCGCCAGGTAGACACCTCACTGTCCCAGACGGAATGGCCAAGTGACCTTCCCTGCATGCTGACATCAAAGTCAGAAAATGGATAAAAAGGGGGACGCCGCTCACCTGGGGGCTGTTCGTTGTCTGTTGTGGTGGGAAGAGCAGGGGTACCTGTGGGCCTGAATGATGAAAAGGGAACAGTCAGGAGAGGAAGCAGCTGCCGCTCCCTAAAGCCTGCCCAGTAGTGTCCTCTAACCCCAGAGAAAGGCAAGGCTGGACCCTTTGTGCCACCAACAGGATTTCCTGGAGCTTGAGTCTGCAGTGCCCCCCTGCTGGGACATCCATGGCCCCTACAGAGTGGACTACAGCTGCTGCTGCTGCCACCATTAACCCAAACGCTGCTTTGCAGACCTTTGTCTAGCAGTAATCCCGTCAGAGAAGCCACAAGAAGCTTTGGGAAAGGGGACAACGGCTTCAGTAGGCACCAGAGTGATAGCACAGCATGGAGGGTGTTTGCCTTACACGCAGCCAACCCAGTTTCGATCCCCAGGATCCCTTATGGTCCCCTGAGAACCGCCAGGAGTAAGTCCTGAGTGCAGAGCCAGGAGTAATCCCTGAGCATTACAAAAAAAAAAAAAAAAAAAAAAGTCTTCAGACACTGATGTGACTTTGGAGAAACTGCTCCTCTCCACAGGGCTGCTGCTTCTCTAAAGGATCTTCTCTGCCTAAGGAAGAGCAAATCTGGCCTCACCAGCACCTGATCCCGAGTTCGAATCCCGGTGTACCCCATGCATCAAGCACAAGCCCAGAGTTTGGGACCTGTGATGGGGCTCTGAGGCTCTTTCCTCTGGTGCACAGTGGCCCTCAGGCAGCTGCAGGTGGGAACCAAGCACACATCCCAACCCTGTCCTGTGTGCTTCAACTAGAAGTGTGGCCGCCCTCCCCCGACACAGCGCATGTGTAAGCATCCCCCGGATGTGGCACAGGTCTGGCAGGGAGCAACCCACTACCCCAACAGTAACTCAAGTTCTCAGGGAAGGGAGCGAGGGAGAGCAGCATTCTGTGGGGTCCTAAGGATCTGTTCCCTGGAATTCCCTTCAGCGGGACAGGGGAGGCTCGGAGCCAGGAGCGGACAGCCCTGCTCCTCTTCACCTCTTACTGACGGGCACAAGTGCTCCCTCCCAAGTGCCGCTGGGGTGGGATGGTTTTAATTTTTCCCTCTTCTGCCAAATGACACAAAACCAGCAAAGCCGATCACAGCGTCTCGGAACGCCGGCCACGTTCAGGTCAGCCTGATCCCTCGGTAAAGAGCCCGAGGAGGGGACGCGGAGCGCGGCGACACTCGTCACGCAACCCGGACCCAGCCACTCTCGGCTCACGCGCGCCTCCTGCACAGCGACTCTCAGCGCCTGGACCCGACGCTCCGCCAGCACCTCCCGCTTCCCTGCAGCGCCGGCGAGCGCTTAGCGCGCTGGGCCTACGAGGTGCTGCCCACCTGACCCTTTGTCCAGCAGCCTGAGGATGAATTCACTCGGAGGGCGCCTGCCCGCTGATGGGGGTTACGCGGCGGCCACCGCGGGCGTCCAGGACGCAGGGCGCGGCCCGACCCGGCGGCCCCCGCCAGGCTCCCCATTGGGCCCCACTGGCCTGGGCTCGGGGGCTTCGCGGGGCGCCCCGACGGTGCGCGGGGTCCCGGGGTCTGGGCCCGGGCGCCTCGCTGGTGCCCTTCCCGCGCCCCTAGATCGGCGGCGGGAGCGACGCTGACCCTCGTGGCTAAACCGGCCACGACCCGCCGAGGAGTCCCGCAGTGCAGCCGCGACCCCCCGCCCGACTGGGGCCAGCCCCAGGCGCCCACCACTACCCTGACGTCAGAGCCCACGGCCCCGGGGTCGCGCGCCTGCGCAGAGCCTGCCCTGAGGCCACGCCCAGCTAGAGCAAGGCCTGGGCGAGGTCCGCTGGGGCCCGCCCCCCCGCCCCTGTCTCCGCCAATCCCACAACTCCGGGGCACATACGCCCCGCCCACACTGCAGTCACGCCCCACCTCATTTTATCCTGCCCCCGCCCCCCGCGTCCGGACCCCGACATCACCCCATTTCAATCTACCCCCGTCCCGCATCACCTGCCCACTCCTCACTTCTCTGCAGCACCGACTCCTCCGCCACAGACCCCAGGTCCTAACACACTCTCCAGTCACCCCGGCTCCTCCCCCCCCCCCCCCCACACTTACAGGTCACTCTCCCTCTTCCCAGCCCCTGACGAGCCACATCTCCCCACATGCTTATAACCACCTGCTGCTCCATCTCCTCTGCCCCATCCCTTCCCAGCTCAGAGTATCTGCCGCCGGCATGTGAGGGCCTCCTGGAAGCCCCAAGCAACAGAAAGGCAGGAACCCGCCCGAACAATTTCACCAAATTAGCCCAGGTTGGCGGGTCTGCTTTGTCTGAAAGTTGGGCATGGAACCCAGGCCCTCAGCGCACGCAGGATATGGGCTCCGCCCAGATGCATAGCCATTACCACTCTCAGGAGGTGTGTTTGTTTTGTTTTGTTTTGCCTTTTGGGTCACGCCCAGCGATGCTCAGGGGTTTCTCCTGGCTCTGCACTCAGGAATTACTCCTGGCGGTGCTCGGAGGACCATATGGGATGCCAGGGATCGAAACCAGGTCTGCTGCATGCAAGGCAAACGCCCTACCCACTATGTTATCGCCTCCGGCCCCCAGGAGGATGTTTTTTTTTAAGATTGAAACTGAAATAAAGGAAGGGATGTTAGGAAGGGGATGTCACAGTGGGTACAGGCGCTCAGGTTCTTGTCCTCCAGCAGCCCAGAATGACAGCGAGCAAGAGACCTGAGATGAAGCAACTGAATTCAGAGCAGGCTTGAAGGCAAAGGAATGAGAAGCCCCAGACTGTGAGCAGAGAAGCTCTGGATTATGGGAGTGTCCCCTAAAGAAGGCTTCAGAGAAAGGCCTTTCCCTTTTCATACCTTCTAAACAAAGGTGAGCAGGCAAGCATTTCTTATTATGTTTCAAGAATGTGGGTCATTAAAAGCTGGGGAAGGGGCCAGAGCCATAGTCCAGTGGTTAGAGCATTTGCCATGCACGAGGCTGACCTGCGTTTGATCCCCAGCATCCCATATGTTCCCCGAGCACTGCCAGGAGTAATTCCTGAGTGCAGAGCCAGGACTAACCCCTGAGCACTGCTGGGTGTGACCTACAAATAAATAAATAAAGTTTTAAAAGCTGGGGAGAGGATGCTGAGCCCATCTCCTGATGTTCCGTACCCATGATGCCCTTTTGTAGGGTCCTATTCCTATTCTCATTCTGCCTGTTCCCTATCCAAGGAATATGATTTAAGGTGAAAAGCCTGAAGAGTAAGGGTAAATCAAAGTCACGGAAGGAAAAGGAGTCATTCTCTAACATCAGTGCCCTGAACCATGAAGCATGGATCCTTCTGACATTTTGACCATAAAGAACAAATGCAGGAAGGTGTTGAGGGAATCAGCCTGGACAAAGCACTCCGTTCAAACTGGGATGGGCGTGAGGACGAGGAGTCTGACTGTGCTGGGAACAAAGTGATACTACAGTGAGCAGGACCCAGGCGTTGCCAGTGGCCAATCCAGGTCCACATCCTGGAGCCCATATGGTCCCTGGATCCTGGTCCCTGTGATCCCTGAGTGCAGAGCCAGGAGTAAGCCCTGAGCATCACTACAGGGTGCCAGTGGCTCAAAAAACCAAAGCAAGAGATATGAAGGTAATTCAGTGGTTAGAACTCTCACCTCGCTTGCAGATGGCCTGAGTTGAGCCCGTACCCCATGTCTTCCTCTCTCTTCAGTGTTTTTTTTTTTTTTGCTTTTTTTTTTATTTGAGTCACACCTGACAATGCTCAGGGGTTTCTCCTGGCTCTGCACTCAGGAATTACTCCTGGCGTTCTCGGGGACCATATGGGATGCCGGGGATCGAACCCGGGCCGGCATGAGCCGGGCTGCGTTCAAGGCAAATGCCCTAACCGCTGGGCTATCACTCCGGCCCCAACTTCAGTGTTTTTATTTTCAGAAAATCTGAAAAAGAACCTATAAAAGAATAGCCTAGCTCAATAGACTTCTAGATGGAAAAGGGTTTTTCTTTAGAGAAGAATATCAGTCTCAGGGTGTGGAGAGATAGTACAAGTGTTGAGGTGCTTGTCTTGCAAAGAAGAGGCTGTGGTTTGATCCCCAGCACCACATATGGAACTCTCAGCACCCCAGTAGAGATCCCTGAGCACAGAACCTGGAGTAAACCCTGAGCACAACTGGTGTGTCCCAAAATAAAAAAGGAAAAAAAGAATCCTCTCCCCCCCACTACCCCCTGGCACTAGTTTTCTAGAACCCGTATTATGTTTCCTAAATGTCATTCCATGGAAGGAATTAGGGCCCTTTCAATCAAAAGGGTTGCAGGCACAGCTGCATCCAGGAATACCAAACAGCATAGCAGTGTTCCTACTGTATATCCCAGTCTGTCCCCTGGCCCTGTCCTCCACGCCCCAGAAAGTCAGTACTAGGTTTATTCACTGAATTAGCTTCAAGAATGGACATCACATGAAATGGAGTAGGGTTGCATGACACGACAGGGCCAACCTAGCCCAGGAAGCCCAGGAAGGAAATCAGATCAGAAGGGGCTAGAGCGGGACAAAGGGAGAGAGACACTGAAAAGGTTTCCAAGGGTTTGACATGCTGTTCAAACCCACTCACCCACATGGTCAGAGAGACACCCCAGTGACTGCTGTGTTCAGGGCCAGGCTAATGCATGTGAGTACAGTGAAGATCTGTGGGCTTCCTGGTCAATGTGGGCCCGGGGCTCAGGAAAGGGAAAGCAGAGATGAGCACTGGACTGCGGGTTCTGACCAATCCCTAATTGGCATCCTAGAAAGTGAGTACCAGAGCCCCAAAACAGGGCTAAGGTCCCTAACTCACATGCAGCCAACTCTGGCTCCAATCCCTGCAGCTCATGAGCCCCAGCAAGAGCGAGAGCATTGGCCCAGAATTATAAGGAAAAGTCCCAAAGCCTCCTGTGCAGCACTAGGGCGCGCATGCGCACACACACAACACACACACACACACACACACACACGTAAAAATTTCCCAGCCTGGGCCTCAGGTTGCCACTGCTGCCAAACATCCCAACACACACACTTCAACCCCACTGCACACTGCCCGTACTTCTCTCAAGGATACTGACAAGGTATGAAAATGCAAGAAGCATACTAATAGATCGTGGTAGCGCGGAGAAACTGAGCATAGTCAGTTTCTCCAAATCCCCAAAGAGTTTCAGAGTTCCTGCACATAATGGAATTTAGGGCAGCAGCTAAATTCTATTCAGTTATTGCTATTGTGTTCATGGGCCAGGTGAAGCCAGGGATTGAATCCAGGGACTCACACATACAGCTCAAGTGTTCTATCATCTCCCATTCAATGAGACAAGAACGTGGTGGGGCACACAGCAAGCACTTCCCGGTTCTGTATTTTCCCGACACAGACCAAACCTGCTCACACCTGGGGTCCCAGTGCTGAGTGTGGGCACCAAGCACACCGGGCAGGTTGACAGCTGGCAGCTGCTTGGTCGTCAGGGGTAGGAAAGATTACATAATGAACAAGGATCATAAAGCTTTATTTAATAAATATAACCAAAAAATTTCAAAATACTTTATTCCATATGTAGCCAATCAGAAGAAAATTAGGAGGACATGTTTGAAGGGTTTAGACGGAAGGGTCAGGCAGAAGTCTGGGGAGATGCGGTGACAAACCGCAGAGGCAAGAGGTGCCCCAGAACCACCTGGTATGGGTCACACTGTTGGTCACTGGTGGGGTCCCCGTGAATCCCCCAGCCAAGATAGGGAGACCAAACTGCAAAACTCATCTGCAGAACGACTCAGGCCCCTGGGCGTCCCCGTGAGCCGGAAAGGCAGTTTGCCACTGTCTTCTACCGCACTTGGGGCGGAATTCCTGTCCCCCACAAGGCCCAGGCTCTGCTTCCGACCAATGCTACCCTCACTTCACCGCTAGAACTTGATCTGGACCCAGCCCTGATGCCCCAAGCCAGACTGTTCCTTTACAACCAACATCTCCAGACTCTGTTCGGATGCTCAAAGGTAACTTCTAATTCAAAGTTACCTTTGAAAAGTCAGTTCACTTCATAGTTCACATTGTCCAACCCTGCAGGAGGATGGCAGGGTCCTGCCAGGTTGTGGGGAGACCCAGGGGAGCAAGAAGTCAGTTCAAAAGCAGGCTGGGGATCCTGGAGGTGAGCCCTGGCATACCCCGGGGTGTGGACGGAAGGGAGCTGGCCCCTTCCTTGGCTCACAGGGAGGCTGTCCTGAGATAAGTGTGTTACAAGGACGATGTGGCAGTGCCGGGGACCCACTGGGCATGCCCCCGTAAAACTAGGTGGAGAGGAGACAGCACGTGGATTTCCCCGAGCTGTCTGCAGATTCAAGCTGGGTCTTGGGGTGTTCCTGACCAGCACCAAGACAGCATTAGGGATTTCTTCCTGCTCTGGGGGCGTCCCTGAGCGGCTTGGCTGGACCCGCTGCCTTGTCCCTCTCTGACACCTCACCAGAGAGAGGAGGTAGCGCAGGGGGCCAGGATCTCGCTGCCCTCCCCACCACAGTACTTGATTTCCACCACGCCTACACTTCCACCCTGCGGGGCCCGAAGCCTCTATCATAGGACAGAATTAGGAGCTCGGGGGCTGCGGTGCTCTGAGGCTTCTGGTTCCACTCAGTGCCCCGGGCTGGGGGTTTCATGTGAGCTGCCCTTCACCCAGGGGCCAGGCCCAAAGCCAGTGGCAGCTGCCTTAAGTCAGATCTTGCATAGTTGTGGGGGCTCTGGGCCATCCCGAGGCTATGTGTGGAGCTGCTTGGAGGCTCAGAGGGGGTCAGTGGCAGCCCTGGGTCCCCCTAAGGAGCAAGCTCGGAGTGTCCCCAGTTGGTCAATCTAAAAGAGCACTGAGCGTCTCCCAGGTCCAGGTGAGGGAAGCCCAGGCAGTGGAGGCTGGTGGGGACCCCGAGGATCTGAAAGCACCGAAGGTCTTAAAGAAATTGCCCGCAGGGCCTGGCCTAAGGAACTGGAGTCTGCCTGGTGACCCCGCAAGGAAGGCAGCAAGAGCGGGAACCGGTGAACAAGGCCTCAAGTCCTCCCACCCCGACCCCCCAGATCCACTGGCTGGGGGGCACCAATTAGGCTTCCTGGGGGAGTCCTACAGACTCCAAGGCCAATGGAAGGAAGCCACTACTGCAGTCAACGGCTGGAATTCTTCATAGTTCTCCCGTCCTTGGAGACCACCAGTCTCGAGCACCGCGGCAGAACTTCCTAGAAGGCCAGGCAGTTCCTGGGGCATCCCACCCGGAGGTGGATGACGTTGGACGACCAGGGGTGCTGCACTGTCTGGCCCCATCCGCTTCTCGCACTCAGGTCCGTCACAAACTCCCACACGGATACTCTCGCCTGCCCCTACCCCAGCTTTTTGGTCCTCCCCCTCCCCCGGCACAGCCCCCCAGAATGCCCTTCCTGCTTCCAGGCCCTGCATCTCCCACCAACCGTCCTAGGGGTGCCCAGACTGGCGGGGGCCTGCAAGGCCAGGAAGACGGGGTGCGGGAAGACGCTGCCCCGCTCGCTAGTCTCCGCTTCACTGGACGCTGCCTTCGAAGGCGCCCGACGGTCCCGCGAAGGCTGCCGCGGGCTCAGAGCCAAAGCTCGTACCCCCGCGAAGTCGCGCAGAGCGCCGCCGCGGTCCCCAGGCGCGGGTGCGGGAGGAGCGGCCTTGGGAGCGGGGGCGCGGCAGGGCCGGCGGCGCCGCGGTGCGTCTTCATGTGCGTGAGCAGGTGTGAGCTCTGCGAGAAGCGGCGACCACAGTTGGCGCAGGCGTAGGGCCGCTCTCGCCCGTGTGCGTGCGCTGGTGCGTGACCAGCACCGAGCGCTGCGAGAAGCGCTTGCCGCACTCGGGACACGGGAAGGGCCGCTCGCCCGTGTGGCCGCGCCGGTGCTTGGCCAGGTTGGAGCGCTGCGCGAAGCCGCGGCCGCAGTCACTGCAACGGAACGGCTTCTCGCCTGTGTGCGTGCGCCGGTGCCGCTTGAAGTCCGAGCTGTGGCCGAAACCCTTGCCGCAGTCGGGGCAGCGGTGCGGCTTCTCCTCGGCGTGCGCCCACTGGTGCCGCGTCAGCGCCGCGCTCTGCCCGAAGCGGCGGCCGCACTCCCCGCACGCGTAGGGCCGCTCACCCGTGTGCGCGCGCCCGTGCGCCGTCAGGTGAGCGCGACGGCTGAAGCCCGCGCCGCAGACGCCGCACACGAATGGCTTCTCCCCGGTGTGGCCGCGCACGTGCGCCGCTAGATGCGAGCCGCGGGCGAAGCGCGCGCGCCGCACTCGGGGCACAGGGAAGGGCCGCTCGCCCGTGTGCGTGCGCCGGTGGCGCGCCAGGTGCGAGCCGTACACGAAGCTCTTGCCGCAGTCGGCGCAACGATGTGGCCGCTCACCCGCATGGTAGCGCTGGTGCTTGGCTAGCGCCGCGCGGCGCCCGAAAGTCTTGCCGCAGTCGGAGCAGATCCACGGACTCTCCTCGTCAGTCAGAGCTGCGGGCGCCGGCTCGGCCAACAGCCCCCGACTGCCGTTCCGAAGGCGCGCAGCCCGCCTCCCACGCCGCCCCCGGGCCCGCCAGCGGTGGCAAAGGAGTCGCACGCCAGCCCCGTGCCCTCTACCAGGGAGAGGCGGCCCCCGAGTGGCCCGGGCAAGGGGGCGCCCGGCGGTCTGCCGTCGCTCACCAAAGTCCGGGAGGCCCAGGATGGGAAAGCCGTCCGGATGCAGCCAAGATTTAGGGTGCACGGGGAAGTGGAAGCCCAGAGGGTGCGAGGTCGGTCCCTGGCCATTGCCTAGCCCGGGAAAGCGCCTGTCCGGCGGCGGGTCCTCCTTGCTCCGGGGACGGGCGGCGCCAGGACCTCCCCTGGCCGCTTCCTTCTCCTCGCGCACCTCAGCGCCCACCGCTGTCTCGGCTTCTGCATCCGCCTTGCCTGGCTCTTGGGATTCTGAAGGCTTGGGCTCTGGCTGCGGCTCCTCAGGGGCTCCCCGTAGGCCCCCGCGCCTCACCGGGGACCCGGCGCAGACCGTCGCTGCCTCCACTGGGCTCCGCACAGCAGCCGCCCGCCGGTGGCGCTGGAAGTCTGCGCGAGGCGGAAGGCCTGGCCGCAGTCGGGCAGCAGTGAGGGGCGGTCGGCCGTGTGCACGGCCTGGTGGCGCGAGCGCCGAGCTCTGGCTGAAGCTGCGGCCACAGTGCGTGCAGGGGTAGGGCCGCTCGCCCGTGTGCGTGCGCTGGTGCGTGACCAAGTAGGATCGGCGCCCGAAGCCCGCGCCGCAGAAGGCGCAGCGGTAGGGCCGCTCGCCGGTGTGGATGCGCCGGTGCGTGACCAGGTGAGACTTGTAGACGAAGCGCTTGCCGCAGTCGGGGCACGAAAGGGCTTCTCGCCCGTGTCGCGCGCTGGTGGATGGCTAGATGCGAACGGTACACGAAGCCCTTCCCACACTCGTCACAGCCAAAAGGCTTGACAGCTGCGTGGTAGCGCTGGTGCTTGGCCAGCCGTGAGCGGTGCGGGAACACTTTGCCACACACATCGCATGTGGTCTCGGGCGCCCCGCGGTAGCTGCCCCAGCGTCAGGGAAGGCCCAGGGCACCAGCAGGTCTGCGCCCCGCCCGGCCCGGCAGGAAGGGCTTGGCAGTGGCCCCCTCAGGCAGGGTGCCCAGGCCACCTGGCTCGGGCTCCCAGCCCCTGGGGTCTGAGCTGAGTCTGAGTCGTCAGGACCCCATGTGCCTGGCACGTCCCCCACGCCATAGGCTGCTGACCACAGCCCGGGGGCTCATTCTCATCCTCGGCCACTTCCGCCAGGAAGTCTTCATCATCTTCGTCGTCCTCCTGATCCTCCATGTCACCGGTCCAGAACCAGGCCCCTGAGAATAAACGGCAGAACAGTATGTGTGTGTGGGGGGCGGGGCGGGGCATGGGGTTAGCCCCGTGACAGCTGCTGTCAGCCACTAGCCCACACTCCCTGGGTCACATGGGGCGAGGACAGTGTCAGGGTCCTCCCCAGAAGGACACCCTAGGGGTCTCTCCAGACGGTTCCAGGGCAGCCACTGCTGAGGGGCGCTCTAAAGGGAGCCCCCCAGGGGCAGGGCTGGTGGTCGCAGGACACAACGGCCAGGCTGTCTCCCAGCTGCACCCAATCTCCTAGCCTGCTGCCAGAGCTATCACAGCCCCACCCAGTCTCAGCTCAGCTCACGGAGCAGAGCCAGGAGGTCCAAAAGGCCACAGGGGGTGGCCCTGGGGCAGCCCCCAAAGGGGCTGGGGGCCTGGTCAGACACATCCAGACACCCACCAGGGCCTGAGGGAGCGACCAGCTATGCACCTGCAGCCTGAAGACAGCTTGAGCCAACTGTCCCTGTGTGGCCAAGTGGTCAGCACTGGCGGACAGAGACCACCTGTCCCTGTGTGGCCAAGTGGTCAGCACTGGCGGACAGAGACCACCTGTCCCTGTGTGGCCAAGTGGTCAGCACTGGCGGACAGAGACCACCTGTCCCTGTGTGGCCATGTGGTCAGCACTGGCGGACAGAGACCACCTGTGCCTGTGTGGCCATGTGGTCAGCACTGGTGGACAGAGACTACCTGTGCCTGTGTGGCCATGTGGTCAGCACTGGCAGAACAAGATCACTTGTTCCTGTGAGGCCATATGGCCAACACTGGTGGTCCCCAGGGTGGGGAGCAGGTGTGGCCTCTGCTGGGCCCTGGTCACCCCCAACTCATGACCCTGGGGTTCCAGGCGATGGAGGTGGCCCAGGGAAGGCAGAGGCAGCCAGGCGTGCTGGGTTGAGGACTGTTCCCTCATGTGGAAGCACCAAGAGGAGGCTGAGCCCTCACTCAGGTCACGGCCCTGGCTCAGACCTAGGTGCCCTGGGTCCAGGTAAAGGGATGACCAGGCACATGACAAGGCTGGCAGAGTTTAGGCCTCCCAGAAGTACCCACCCTCGGTGCCCAGGCCCTGGGCCTCAGTGCAGGCAGCTCTCAGCCCCTTCGCCTGGGAGCTCGAGAGGCTCGGGCAGAGGAGGGACCTCCTTGGGCTCAGGGCACTCAGATGTAAAGTGCTTGCAGGGGCCGTCACTGGGAGAAGCGGGGACAGCGTGTGCACTGGGGAGGACATGCGGGGAGGGGTGTCCGCTTCTCAGACTGAAGGTTCCAGACCCCTGAGCTGGGCTGCTGGGTGAGGTGAGGTGTGGCCCCCAGATAAGGCCAGCTCCTGCCCTGCCCAGCACAGTCTTGAACCAGTGGCGGGAGATGAAGTGTCCTGGAGATGGAGAGCTCAGGCAGATAAGGCGGCCTGCAGCGCGGTGCAAGTGGGGCCAAGCCTGGCATTTCCCCACCCATGCCTGTAGTGCCACGACCCTGTAGAGGGCTGAAAGACAGGGCGCAGACCCCCCCGTTTCACTGTCAGCACAGACCAGATGCTCCTGCTGTTGGGGGCCATCTGGGCCTCCCCACAAACCATGCTCTCAGGAAGGTCAGGGATTGGGCTGGCACAGCTCAAGCACCCCAGGGTAGTGGGCTCTGATGCCTGTCCCTGAACTAACTGATCCTTCTCCCACGGGAGCTGCCCAGGCCCGGAGCCTCAGAGCCCTAAACACCTCAGGGCTCCATGGGCTGGTGGAGCCCCAGACAGGCCCCATCTTGGGGTACATCAGCCACCCTGTCCCCAGCCTAAAGCCGCCACACCGCCCCACACCCCATCCATCCCTCCGCACCTGTGTAGACGCCCGTGACGATGTCACCCTCCTGGGGCCGGGGACTGTCGGGCACCCATGGCGCATCCCCCTGCTCCAGTCGGAAGATCAGGTCAGGCTTGGGGATGGGGTACCCTGTCCAGGAGAGACAGTGGCTGCAGAGTTTCCGAGGGCCATGGCCTAGTGCCCCCGACTCTGCTGCTTCCTTCAAGGGCCCCTCCCTTCCTTGCTCGGTGACCACCCAGGCGCCTGCCGGAATGTGGTCCCTCCTCACTGCCCCCCCCCACCGCCCCTGCTCAGTGACTGCCCGGGGCCCTGCCGGTCTGTGCCAACTCTTTACCACCTCACCCTGTCCAGCAGACACCATGGGCACAGGCAGCTCCGGGCTCTGCAGGGTCCCAGGGCTCATGGGACCCCCCCACACCCAGAAGCTGGGGAGGCCCCAGGGCTTCTGTGGGACGCAGGCTGGACCCTCCCCCTGGGCACCCGGCCCTACCCAGGGACACCAGGATCCCGTAGTTCTCCTGCATCACGTCCTTGTATAGGCCACGCTGTGCCATGTCCAGATGTTCCCACTCCTCCAGGGACAAGTACACAGCCACATCTTCAAAGGTCACCAATCCCTGCTCCAAGGGAAGGGGCCACAGTCAGTGTGTGGCCAGGCCATGGACGGTCAGCCCCATGCCTGGGGCCCGCGCAACTCACCTGAGACCCTGATGTCAATGAGTCCTCGTCATCATTGTCCCCCTCCTCGTCCTCCTCCAGGGCCTTGTCCCTGGGCCAGGCCAGAGCCCGGGAAGCCTGTGGGGCTGCAGGAAGGGTCAGGGCCTGCGGGGGTGGGGACAGGAGCCTGGGAGCCCGCCTGCCCCCATGCCCCTTCTCTTACCCTTTACCAGAACCACTGAGGACTCCGCATGGCCGTCATGGTTGGGGGTGCTCCCGGTGCCGCCCAGCAGACTCCCCGGCTCTGCCATGACCTGCTGCTCGTCCTCCTCGTCCTCCTCCAGCTCCACCTCCACCTGCCCTACCAGGCCCCCTTCGCTGTCCTCCTCCTCCCCCGAGCCTTCGGCGCTTCCAGAAGCTCCTCGTCATCTTCCTCCTGCTGGAGCCCACAGCCCCCTCTGCCCCCGCTCTCTCCAGGGGGTGGCAGGGGGGAAGCCGGTGCCGCCGCAGAGCTGCCATCTCCTCCCGGAACCTCAGCTCGGCCTGGAACAGATCGTGACACGGCCATGAGCAACCCAGTCCTTGGGTTCTCAGGGCAGGGGGAGTGTCCCCCACTACAGGTCAGGCCCCCGCGGGAGACTAGGGCTGTATCCCAGATCTTCATCTCTGAGGACCTCAGGAGGCTGAGAGCAGTGAGAGGCACACGGGGACCAGAGGGACTGTCCCTGATGTCCAGGAGAGGCAGGGCAGGGCCTGCCACAGCCCCGGCCCCAAGCTCAGGGCACAGCCCTCAGTGCCCACAGGGTCCCTCACAGGCTGCCCCTCTCAGCCACAGCCTGCTCTGGTCCACAGACTAGCAATCTGATGGTGTGATGGTCCCCTGAGCACCGCCAGGAGTGATTCCTGAGCACAGAACCAGGAGTAACCCCTGAGCATCACCAGGTGCAACCCAAAACAAAAGCAAACAGATCCCAGAGCAGGCCAGAGTTCCCCAGCATTCACCCGAGGGCTGCGGACCCCTGGAGGCACCCTGTCGAGAAAGGCCTGTAAACAGTGACCTCATCCCCTGCAAAGAAGGCTGGAACCCCAGAAGGAGCAACAGGGGTGCCCGGCTCTCCCTCACAGAACCCCCCAGACAAGCCAGGGCACCCTCCTGAAGTCACCTGCGTGGTGAGAACAGGCCCTAGCAGACTCGCTGTGCCAGCCCAGGAGGCAGTGTGCATCTCTGGAGACCACGGCTACTTCCAGTGCCACCTTCACTGACATGCTCGGCCCCCTTGGGAGGCTCGGGCCCCAAGTCCACGTTTAGGGTCACTGAAGCCAAAGTCATGGGAGCAAAACCGGGTCTGGACAGAGCCTCCCTGCGCCTCTCTAGGGTGAGGGCCTACAAGAGGAAGGCACCGGGTGCTCTAAGCAGAGAAGGACGTGGAGCTGCCGGCACCCAGGCCCCCCAGAACTGGGCAGACTTCCTGCTGCCACCCACCTTGCCTGGAGGAGGCTTTTCTCAGGCAGAGCCCAGACACCAGAGCTGCAGCCTGCCCAGCTCTCGGGAGCCGACTCCCAGCACCCAAAGCAGCAAACACAAGGGGCCCCAGGACCTCTGCACGTGCAGCTCTGCCCCTCCCAGCACTCCCCGCCTCTGCAGGTCCTGGGGGCAACTGATTCGGCCCCACAGCACCCAGTCCCCTGGCCCTCAGCACCGCCTTTCGACAACCGGGGCCCACAGCAAAGCCCTGTGTGACCTGTGAGCCCTCCGAAACTCCCTCGCGCCTTCTCACGGCATCTGAGAAACTCAGGGGGCCCCATCACACCCACAATTCTGAACTTAGCACTTTCCCCCAAAGGTCAGCGGGAGGAGCGTGCACTCCCCAGGGCAGCAGGGAGGCCAGATGGGGCAGGGCCAAGCACAGTCCTGAGGCGCTCCTGAGGAACAGACTGGGTCCCCCAATCCCTCGCGTGCCCTTTCTCCTCTTCAGTTGCTCACTTTGCTGCCTTCCTCAGACGCTGAGGCTCAGGGCAGCAGACCACTCAGGAGTTACCCTCTGAGTTACCTCAAGGCATCCCAAAAGCCCACAGTGGAGAGGGTTTAGGACCCGGGACCCCTCTAGGAGGGAAGCCAGGCAGGAAGAAGTGAGGACACTGGCTCAAGTCTGGAAGCCCAGACAGAAACCAGTGGGGGTGATGGAGGCCCCTAGGATTGCAGCCCTCGGGGAAGTCTTCCCTGCCTGGCTCCCTGGCCCCACCGTGAGTCTGAAGACTGGCTCTGCGGTTCTCCCAGGTCTGTTCCGGTTTAGGGGACCCCACCAGGACATCCCAGACACTTGTTAACCAAACCCAAATCCCTGCGCACAGGCACGGGGACAGGTGCGGCTCCTCCCGCTTCCCGCGGGAACCCCAGCAGACCAGACAGGACCCCCAAGGTCACCACCTGAGCTAGGGGGCGGGGGTGCCCAGCCACCACCTCATCCTTCCAAGGGTCTGCCGGGGTGGCCCCTCCCGCTGAGGCCGGCAGGGGCACTACTGAAGGGGCGTGTCCAGCCGGGGCGGGGCCCCAGCCTCTTGAGCTTGCCCCGGGCACCTCCGGGCCCCGGGAGGGGGCTGCCGGCCAGCACCGACCCCCGGGGTCTGAGCCGCCCGCTGCAACAGGCCAGGTCGCCGGTCCCCGAGCCGCTTCGGCCGTGGGCGCGGTCACCCAGGTCCGGCCCGCGCCAAGCTCCGGCCCCGTCGCCCTAGCCCGCGCCTCGGGCTCTGCCATGCTCGGCCCCCCCGCGGCCTCGGCGCCCGCGTCCAGGGGGCGACCCTGCCCCGCCGCCCGCACCTGCCGCCCGCGCCGCGCCCCACTCACCGCGCGCCGGCGGCGAGCCGCCGGGCGGGCCGGGCGGACACCGGGGCCTGCGGCCGCGCTACACAAAGTGACGGCCCCGGAGCTGCGCGGAGGCGCGTGGGCACCGGAAGTGCCGCCGCCGGCCCCGCCCCGCCCGCGCCCACGGGGAACTTCCGGTCACGCGGGCCGGCGCGGCGGAGGGGACATCTGTGGGGGGGACAGGAAGCGCCCGCGGTGCTGCACCCTGGGACCCCAACCGCACCCGTGCCCGGGGCCCTCTGACGGAAGCCCTGGCATTAGTCCTGCAGACCCCGGGGCCTCCCCATCCCACCCCTAACACCCCAGACCCCTCCCCTCCCGACGCAAGGCCCAAAATTCTGGCTCTGGAATCGCGATGTGCCCTTCCATTGACCCCAGGGCGCGTGACCCCTCTCCCACCCTGGAGCCCCGCGTTCAGTCTCCCCAAAGGAGCCTAAGGGCCAAGGCTAGGGTTAGGTTAGAAGTAGAGGGGCTAGGGGCCGGGCGATAGCCCAGCTGGGAGGGCGTTTGCCTTGCACGCGCTAGGCCTGAGCTGGCCTGGGTTCAGTCCCCGCATCCCATATGGTCCCCTGAGCACCGCCAGGAGTAATTCCTGAGTGCAGAGCCAGGAGTAACCCCTGAACGTCGCCGGTGTGACCCAAAAGAAAAAAAAAGTAGAGGGGCTCGCCTGCAGGAGGCAGTGGTTGGGGCGCTCAGGCACCAACACCCATCTGCTTTCCCCCTGTGGACTCACCCTCTCTGGTCCATCCTTCCAGCCTGGCAGCAGCTTCAACCCTGGCCAACCACCTGGGCAGTTGGTACCTCATGTCTGAAAGAGGAAGCCTGGGGCCAGAGCGATAGTACAGCGCGGAGAGGGCGTTTGACTTACATGCGCTCGACCCTGGTTCGATCCCCAGCATCCCATATTGTCCCCTGAGTACCGCCAGGGAGTAATTCCTAGCGTGAAGCGCCAGGAGAAACCCCCTGAGCATCGCCAGGTGTAACCGAAGAGAGAGAGAGAGAGAGAGAGAGAGAGAGGAGAGGAAGAGGAAGAGGAAGAGGAAGAGGAGGAGGAGGAGGAGGAGGAGGAGGCGAGGGAAGACGAAGAAGAAGAAGAAGAAGAAGAAGAAGAAGAAGAAGAAGAAGAAGAAGAAGAAGAAGAAAAAAAGAAACTCTTCTGTAAACTTTGAAGGATCTCTCTCTAGTGCTGCTTGCATCAGTGAGGCTCAGTTATTTAGAAGGGCCTGTGGACTTTCATTCTGCCTGCTTCTCCTTTGGTGGCTTCCCTTAGAGGAAACGTTTGGGTGGGTCTAGCAGGTTTGGGATGATAAGAGGCTCAGCTCTGAGTGCACCCTGCACCTGGCTTCGGGGAAGAGCTAGGGAGAGAGATGCCTGAGCGCTTTCCAGCCTGTTGCAAGCTCCTCTGCAAACACACCCTGCTGCACTAGCCCCTTCTAGGGGAGAGCTAAACTCCTGAGCTGCCTTAGACCACAGTGGGCTTCCCTGCAGGTATCTTTTGCTGAGCTGTTCTCTAGGAAGCCTAGATCTAAGAGGGCGAAGCCTGAGCTGCCTCTAGCTGACCCTAGGAGGGAGGGGTTCAGCAGCAGCTCAAGCCTCCTGGGAAGCTTTTCCAGGCTCCACAGGTGCCAGTGGAGATGGAGGCAACATGAAGCCTCTGGGGCTCCAGCCTTGAGTTGGTGTGGGTCCTGTTCTGGTTCCTTTACTCCTGAGACACACATGCAGCAAATCTGGACAGTTTCTATTTCAAAGCCTGGTTGGTACGATGCCATGAAGACCTGGATGTTAGGTATATATTCAGGTCATGCGTTATTACAAAGATCCTTAAGAGCTCTTGCTTGGGCTACCTAGTTGGAGGGTCTTCCAGTGCTTTTACAAGCAACCCAAGGGGGAACTCTTTGGGTATAGAAGCAGAGTTTCCCATAGTTTTGGTGTACTGACAGCAACCTATGAAAGAAGAAAAAACTAAAACATGGTTTTAGATGGTTCCTCGGCAAAACTTTTCCAGGATTTATCAGCCTCTCCTGAGGGGACTCTAACCCCTCATGTGTTGGCCTCTCCCTACTGGCCCCTGCAGAGGGACTCTAAGCCCCTCCTCACATTGGCCTCTCCCGGGAGACTGGAGCCCCTCCTAAGTCAGAGAATCATCGTGTTGTGGACATCTCCATCAGTGATCTCTGAGTCTCCCCAGGCATCCCTGGGCCCTTGCTGACATCCAGCACGACCATGACTTGCGTGTGGAACCAAACCTAGCCTGCCGTGGGTTTCCAAGAGATAGGGAGAAGAGAAAAAGTGCTGCCTCACTTAGCTTTTACTACATCCCCGGCTGCTTTGCAGACTCTTGCCGCATCTCTCACTGGGCTCTGCCTTGCTTTTTTTGCTGCCTCTTTGGTGGGGTTTTCCTTTCTTGCCTTTTTTTTCCCCTTTTTTGGGTCACACCCGGCGATGCTCTGGGGTTTCTCCCTGGCTCTGCACTCAGGAATTACTCCTGGCAGTGCTCAGGGGACCATATGGGATGCCGGGGATCGAACCCGGCCGGCACAGGCCGGCCGCTGCAAAAGGCAAACGCCCTACCGCTGGGCTATCACTCCGGCCCCCTTTCTTGCCTTTTACCCCCTTTTTTTCCCTTTTATTGAAGACTGCCTAAAGCTAAATCTACTTGCTGTCTTCATGAACACTTCAATTGACCTCTTGTTTATTTTTTTTCCTCTAACCAGTTCTCTTGCTAGTCTGAGATAAGGGGACAGAGGAAAAGGATTTCTACCTGGTTTTGTCTACATTTAATATCATAGAATCCTTTCACTAGTGAGTTTTTCCCTCCATCCCTCCCATAGTGACAGGTGACGTGAGACAAAGGAGGGGTGCCTCTTTACACAGAGACCATTCAGATGCTGTCTGGCCAGTGAAGAAACTAGCCTTAGTGGATCAGCCTTTTGGTGACTTGCGACTGACCTCTAGGTCAGCACCACCATTGACCATATGCCCTTCGTGGAATCGCAGACATCCCCTCGGACTCCGTAACCTTTTGTGGAACCTTAAGCGTCGTGGAGCCACAGAATCACGCCTGATAGGAGGACCTACCATGGTGCTCACACACTAAACTCACACACAGAATCACGCCTGATAGGAGGACCTACCATGGTGCTCACACACACACTCACACACACACACACTCACACACTCACACAGAGGCTATAACATTCCTCCTCTGCCCCCCCCCCCCCGTCCCCCTAGAGATTTCCGAGGGAGCATACCTTCTCAGCAGATTTTTTCCACAGATTACCTCCTTCTGCGGGAACTCTTCACTGGAACATCCTGCCTCAGTCGCCAAAATGATGCAGGTGGCTTATGTGAGGCTGAAGGGGAGAGAGATGAAATTTCTTGTGGTAGTTTGTTTGTCCCATGATGTCAATAACCAAACATAGACAGGTCACAATTACGAATAGGATAGAGATTATTACACACACAGTTTCACATCCTCTCCAATCAAGCAGACCGATCTTCCTCTTACTCAGGCTCACACCACACTCACCACTCTCACAATCCAGATTTGGAATTTCCCATCGTCCAAACGGCGTCCACTTAGACTGCTGTGAATTGACGAGCTTAAGAGAATCCTCGGTGGGCGCCAGCCTGCTCTTTCTGGGTTCTGGACCTAGGTCTTCTCCGGACTCTAACATGAGGCCGGGACTTCTCTCAGGACTCTAACTGAGAACCCAGACTTCTCTCCGGACTCTAACCTGAGGCCGGCACTCAAACCCCGACCTTCTATTTCCGAAGCTTCGGGTTTTGGACCGTTATGAGTGACTGTTTGCTAATCCGAGGGATCCCGGACAAGCCCCCAAATGTTGGAACCCTCGCTCTGTTTATCTGCTTCCCTGCTCGGATGGCAAAGAACCACACTCATAATGCAATAATACACAGGGTTTTACTCCAGCTAGCTGGGGCCAATGCTACACTGACACGCAGGTCCTAGTGAGAATGTTCGACCCTGGGGAGAAAGCAAGCAGGGATTATAGGCCTTGCAAGGCCGTTATATGCATCACAGCCTGTGCAAATCCATATAGCCAATAAACTTAAAGAAAAGCATATTTCAAACATTTCATCCTTAAAAGGTCATGAGACTTAAAGAAAGACAAGAGAAGTGGTAGATCCTGTTCCAGTCATGTGCTTAATCAACCCTGAAGACATCCTGCCCACAGCCGGTGGTGATTCTACACTGTCCAGATGACCAGGACAGATGTGTGTGGGCAATGACTTGTTTGTCAAGGCCCCAGGGCTTATATAGTTGGGGCATAGCAGGGCCTAACATTGCCAGTGGGAGAGGAAGCCACAATTTCTTCTTGCCAGATGCTTTATCTCACCCCCCCATCACCCTGACACATGCTTCATCCCCACGGTTGTGTCTTAACATTCCAGGAACTTCACAGAACCATAAAATTCTCCCTTGGAACTTAGGCTCACAGAGACAGCCTCACAATGCCTGAGACAAAGAGGGAGAAGGGAAAACAATTGATAAGAAATGGAAAGAGTCAATTGATAAGAAATGGGAAGAGCCCCATTTCCATTTAAAAGGGTCTGTAGGAAAAACCTTTTCTTTAACTTCCCTGCATTCCCTGTAATACAAAAATTCCCAGTTTTCTTATGGGGCCAGAGAGATAGTTAAATGGGTAGGGCTTTTGCCTTGTATGCATCCAGACTCGGGTTCAATATGATCCCCTGAGCACTGCTGGGAATAATTTCTGAGTGCAGAGCCAGAAGTAACCCCTGAGTGTTGCCAGTAGTGACCAAAAAAAAATGCAAAAAATAAAAAAAAGAACCCACACAAAAACAGCCACAGTTAATTTAGTCCTATATTAAGTTCCTCCCCACTTAGGGAGCTTCTTTTCTACTTTCCAACTCTGAGTCTGAACATCTTTATTATTCAATATTTTCATGCTTGAAAATACTGGGTATACGGAGTGATAGTCCAGCAGATAGGGTGTATGACTTGGCGTAGCCTACCGGAAGTTCAATCCCGGCATCCCATATGGTTTACGGGGCACTGCCAGGAATAATTCCTGAGTGCAGAGCCAGGAGTAACCCCTGAGCATTGCTGGATGTGACCCAAAAGAAAAAAAAAAAAAAAGAAAGAAAAAATTAAAAAAAAAAACAAAGAAAAGACAAATTCCAAGAGCGGCCAGAGTATAAGGGTTTTCAGGGCCTGAAAATCGGTGGACGTGGGGGTAAGACTCAGCAACACCCTTTGCCCTGCCTTGTCCACTTCTACTTTAACCCCTGTCTCGTCCTTATCTCTTACGCCTCCTTGGGCACACCCTCCCCCATAGACCGGGGTGCCCAGTGACAGCCTAGAAGTACAGTAAGCCGAGAAGTATGGCAGTGGAGATGGAGTGGGTGGGGGGGCAAACACTCCTGCACCCTCCAAACGCCACCCACCATCAGCGCAGCCCATTGCCAAACCTCAGGAAGCCGGAGGACATAGTCTGGGCCCCAGAACAGTTGGACAATATATAGGCACAGATGAGGACCAAGTCACCCCAGCCTTAGAACCTTCTCCCTGGACGGGTAGACAGTCACCCCAGGCCCCCTGACACTGCAGCCCCTGTGACTTTCCCTGGGGTTGTCCCCCCATATCTGACCCCAAGGCGGATTCCTTCCCTACCTTCCCTGTAGAGACCTTTAGAACTTGAATCTGCAAGAGCTGGGCCCTAGACCCCCACCTTCCTGCCTGATCGCCCCCCACACACCCCCATTCTCCTAAGACCTCCTCCCCAGCAGTCAGCCATCCCTGCCCCAAGACATGTGCTGTCCCCCACAGGACACTGCAGAGGACCCGTAGGTCACCATAATCCCCACCCTGTGGGCTTGTGACACCTCCTCATCTCTAACCTTCACCTGCCATTTTCTTTGACAATGCAAACGTGTAAAGTCATATACCCCCCAAATTAAAATAGGGCCACGCCCAAAAAAGCAAAAACAACAAGTGCTGGCATGGATCGGCGGAGAAAAGGGGACACTCATTCACTGTTGGTGGGAATGTCAACTGGTACAACCTTTTTGGAAAACAATATAGACATTCCTCCAAAGACTAGAATTGAACTCCCATTTGACCCGGCCATACCACTCCTGGGAAGATCGGCTGAAGAACTCCACATTGGGACCCATGGCCTACAATGGAACGGAACAGGGTGAGAGACTATCTGACTTCATCATTTACATCAATACCATTCATGGGAACTCCACAGTTCCAGAAGGCTGAATCGAAACGTTGGACATGGGAATCTCCTGACAGACAGTTCCACAATGAAATTGACCACATCATCTTCAATCGACGGTTTTGTCTGACCAATGTAGCTGTCGTCCCCAAATTCCAAACAGGATCGGACCACCGTCTCCTTCTTGAAAAATTCTACTTCATGCAACGGGAGAAAAGGCTGCAAAGTTTAAGAAGAGAACTCCCAGAATGACCACCAAGTAGGAACTCTTTGGCACCATTGCAGCAACATGGGAAGATACCATCATTGGCGACATCGATGAAGAATACAACCGACTGGTTCAGCACCTCCATGATTGTGCGAAGAATGCAGAGAGAGAGAAAGACACAAAAGGACGCTTGTCTTCAGAAACTCTTGAGCTCATTCGCCAACGTGGCAAGGCGCGAGCCTCAGGAGACCAAATGCTAACGTCCAAGCTTGCTAAACGGTGCAGAGAAGCGATAAAAGCAGACCTCAAAGACAGAAGAGCAGAAATACTGGAAGATGCAGCAGAAGCCGGGAAAAAGCATTCGCACTGCCCACCTGTCCTTCGCCAACTATAAGACCAAGATGACTGCCCTCCAACGCCCTGATGGATCTATCACATCTTCCAGAAAGGCAATGGAGAAGATTATCCAGGACTTCTACTCAAATCTCTTTGATAGCCACATCCACCTGCCCACATACCAAATTCCACAGGATGGATATGTCATTCCCAACATTCTCCCTTCTGAAATCCGACATGCCATCTCATTGGTAAAGAAGGGAACAGCACCAGGCCCAGACAAAGTTAGACCCGAACATCTGAAGAATCTGCCATCGGTACTCATCAATACACTAGCTCGGCTCTTCACACGCTACCTGTCCGAATGCAAGGTGCCCTCCCAATGGAAAACCAGCAGGACAGTTCTACTGTTCAAGAAGGGAGACATTCACGACATCAGCAACTATCGCCCCATCTGCCTGTTGTCCGTCATCTACAAGCTGTTTACACGAGTCATTCTAAACAGGATTGGCAGAACACTAGATGAAGGACAACCATGCGAGCAAGCAGGCTTCCGGAAAGGATTCAGCACAATCGACCATATCCACACAGTAACCAAGCTCATTGAGATTTGTAGGGAGTACAAGATGCTGCTCTGTCTCACGTTCATTGATTTACAGAAAGCCTTTGATTCTGTGGAGACTGAAGCAGTCATCGAAGCCCTAGCCAAACAGGGTGTTCAAACCCAATACATCAAGATCCTTTGTGAGCTGTATTACAGATTCACCACCAGGATCTCACCATTCTACAAAGAAGTGATCATTAATGTGAAAAGAGGGGTTCAACAGGGTGATACCATTTCACCAAAACTCTTCAGCGCCACCCTCGAGAACATCATGCGACAATTAGAATGGGAAGGAATGGGAGTGAAGATAGATGGTCGGCAACTACACCCCGCTGGTGACATCGTTCTAATAACACCAAACATTAGCCAAGCGGCACAAATGCTGGCTGATTTCAACCGATAATGTGGAAAAATAGGTCTACAGCTGAATCTAAAAGAAAACCATGTTTATGAAGAATGAACTAGTTCCAGAGGCCCCATTCACTCTCAATGGAACAAACACCTCTGAATGCAGCAGTTATGTGTACCTAGGTCAAGAAATCAACATGATGAACGACCTAAAACCTGAGCTGCGCAGGAGGAAGAGAGCGGCATGGAATGCCTTCAAAGGCATTAAAGAAATAGCTAAAAAGGACAAAGAACCTCCGGCTCCGGGCACATCTATTTGACTCCACCGTTCTCCCTGCATTAACATACGCCTCAGAGACCTGGGCCCTACGAAAGCAGGATGAGAATGCTATTCGGGGCTCCCAGAGAGGAATCGAAAGAGCTATGCTTGGAATATCACGCCTCACTCAAGTGAGAGAAGGAATCAGGAGTTCTGACCTCCGTCGCTATTCCAGAATCAGGGATGCTGTCTCGTTTGCCAACGCATTGAAAAATCAGATGGGCTGGACATGTAATGCGATTTGGAGACAACCGCTGGACTAGAGCCATTACCGACTGGATCCCACGGGATGTCAAAAGATCACGTGGCCGCCCACCTACAAGATGGTCAGACTTCCTTGTCAAGACCCTGAAGGAACGGTTTGAGGCTCTTCATATTCCTGAATCAACCAGATGCCATTGGGCTACATTGGCACGTGATAGGGTCCAATGGAAATGTTACTGGGGCCCGCTCGAGCAAATTGATGAATAACGGATTCAAGTGATCAAGTGAT
>JAJIBD010025443.1:0-26151 GCA_021461705.1 Cryptotis parvus | reverse complement strand
GAATGGAACAAACAGGGTGAAAGAGACTGTCTGAGTTCATCATGTTCACCAAGACCATTCATGTAACTCACAGATCAGAAAAGCTGAAGCCAAACGTTGGACATGGGAATCTCCTGGCTTGTTTTGATTCCCAATGAAATTGACCATAACTCTTTAATCGGGCGGTTTTGTCTGACCGCATTGGCGCTTTGCGTCTCTTCAGCACACTGACTAAGGGATTCGGACCCGCTCTTCTGTTTGTGCAAAATTCTACTTCCCGCAATGGGAGAGAAAGGCTGCAAAGTTTGAGAAGAGAACTCCCAGAGCGACCACCAACTATGGGAACTCTTTGGCAGCCATTTGGCTGCCTGGGAGGTTTCCATCTTTGATGACACTGTGAAAGGAAGGCAACCGACTCGGTCAGCACCTCCATGATTGTGAAGAATGCTGAGAGAGAGAGGAGCACAAAGGACACCTGTCTTCAGAAAACTCTTGAGCTCTTATTCACTCAACGTGGCAAGGCCGCGAGCCTCGGAGACCAAATACTAACATCAAGCTTGCTAAGGGGTGCAGAAAAGCGATAAAAAGGGAAGACCTCAAAGACAGAAGAGCAGAAATACTGGAAGATACAGCAGAAGCGGGAGAAGTAGCATTCACGGTTTTTTTACCAGCCTAATGGCTTCCAACTATGAGACCAAGATGACTGCCCTCAGGACCTGATGGATCTATCACATCTTTCCGAAGGCAATGGGGGAGATTATCTAGGACTTTCTACTCAAATCTCTTTGATAGCCATATCTACCTGCCCACATACCAAATTCACAGGATGGTATATGTCGTCTCCCAACGTTTTCTCCCTTCTGAAATCCCACATCCTCCTTGGGGTAAAGGAACAGCACCTGGCCTGTAACAAAGTCAGACCCGAATACCCTGAAGAATCTGCCCATCGGTACTTCATCAATACATTGAAGCTCGGCTCTTCACAAGCTACCTGTCCCGAATGCAGGTGCCATCCCAATGGAAAACCAGCAGGACAGTTCTACTGTTCAAGAAGAGGAGACGTTCACGACACCTAGGCAACCTACTATTTCCTTCATCTGCCTGTTGTCTATGCATCTACAAACTGTTCACTTGAGTCATCCTGAACAGGATTAGCAGAACATTAGATGAAGGACAACCATGCGAGCAAGCTTAAGCTTCGGAGGATTCAACTCTATGGACCACTCATCCACACAGTACAAGCTCATTGAGGTTTGTAGGGTGTACAGGATGCCAGCTCTGTCTCACGTTCATTGATTTACAGAAAGCCTTTGATTCTGTGGAGACTGAAGCGGTCATCGAGGCCCTAGCCCAACAGGGTGTTCAAACCCAATACATCAAGATCCTTCATAAGCTGTAGTGGGGTTCACCACCAGGATCTCACCATTCTACAAAGTGATCATTGATGTGAAAAAGGGTTAGACAGGGTGATACCATTTCACCAAAACTCTTCCAGTACCACCCTCGAGAAATTCATGCAACAATTAGAATGGGAAGGAATGGGAGTGAAGATAGATGGTCGGCAACTACACCTTACCACAACTTCGCTGATGACATCGTTCTAATAACACCAACATTAGCCAAGCGGCACAAATGCTGGCTGACTTTGACTGAAATGTGGAAGGATGGGTCCTACAGCTGAATCACACAAAACTATATTCATGAGAAATGGAGCTTAGTTCAGGAGGCCCCATTCACTCTCAATGGAACAAACATCTCTGAATGCAGCAGTTATGTGTACCTAGGTTGAGAAGTCAACATGATGAACGACCTAAAACCAGAGCTGCGGGAGGGAAGGGCGGCATGGAATGCCTTCAAAGACATCGAAGAAATAGCTAAAAGTACTAAGAACCTCCCGGACTCCGGGCTCTTTTGACTCCCCGTTCTCCTGCATTAACATGCGCCTCGAGACCTGGGCGGCCTACTAAGCAGGATGAGAATGCTAGGTGAGGTCTCCCAGAGGAGAGATGAGAAAGAGCCATAACGCTTGGAGTATCACGCCTCACTCAAGTGAGAGGGAATCCGGAGTTCTGACCTCCCTCATATTCCAGAATCAGGGACGCTGTCTGGTTTGCAAAGGCATCGAAAATCAGATGGGGCTGGACATGTAGTGACGATTTGGATGTCGACCGCTGGACTAGAGCCATTACCGACTGGATCCCAGGGATGTCAAAAGATCACGTGACAAGCCTACAAGATGGTCGGACTTCCTCGTTAAGACCCTGAAGGAGGCAGTTTAGGCTCTTCATGTTCCTGAATCAACCAATACCGGCATTGGGCTACATTGGCCATTGGTAGGATCAATGAAATGTTACTGAGCGCCCGCTCGATCGTGAATAACTGGGATTCAAGTGATCAAGTGATCAAGTGATCAAGTGATTCTTGCAGATAGCGCCAGGCTTTCTCAATTTTCAAAACTGAATGAATTTGAATTGTTATTGGTCCCAAATAAAGTAGGTACATATTAGATGAAAATATGTAGTAAGAGTATATTCCCCAAGATTTACCTGTTGTTCAGAACGTACCAGGGAAATATGTATGAACAAAGCAAAAGATATCCCAAATCAGATTGGCAATAAATAATCGGTTTATAACACAAGCCAGTCTTGACGAATCTCTATGACTAAGTTGTATACCACCTAGAGCAGTGACCTTGCACCATCTGTCCAAGCAGTCAAGTCCAGTCGTAATCCACATGTGGAGAAGTTTGAAAATCCCTTGTATATGCAACTCCCAGTTATAATTTCCACGAGATAATTATAGGTATTTGACTAGTTAAACAAAACAGATCCTACTATCAGGTGTAGAAATATTGAAGAAGTAATAATATAGATTAACTTTAGATATCATTTCAATTACTTGTGCCTTAAAATGTTTTAAATTGATTTCTGTGGGAAACTATTCAAAACTTTTTTTTTCTTCTGAGGTAACATTTGTTTCCAGGTATGTAAATGTTTTAATAGATTTTAGAAACATAAAAAGTTTCCACACCTGGGACTGGAGTTATAGTACAGCGGTGAGGGCATTTGCCTTGCACACAGTGGCGAACCAACTCGATTCCTGACATCCCTTACGGTCCCTAAGCAAGGCCAGGGTACAATTTCTGAGTGCAAGCCGAGTTACCTCAAGCATTTGGTGCTACCCTCGAAAAAGAAAGGTAAAACATGTTGCCCACCGTCATATCCACCATCAATGTACCAATATCCTCTGCACTTCAGCTGATGAAGATCCTCTTATCCTATTACCCCTTCTTGTAAGTAACTTCGAATCTAGGTTTTTAAGGCTCACAAGTTTTTACCAGATGTTGTCTCTACGCTGTTTTTTTTTAGCGTACCTGTGAAAGAATTTCCCCAGTATATCTTTCTCTTAAGACTTATTTTACATAGTAATGACTTCCTCTATTCCTATCCATCTTGAATCTAGATACTTCATCTTTTCTTATAGCTATGCAGGACCTTACAGTCACATATACCACATATTCTTCAATCATTCGCTATTCATCTGTTGCTGGGCATTTAGATTGCTTCCGAGAGCTTGGCTATAGTAACTAGTTGCTGAATTGACATAGGTGGGGCATGTATTTTCTTGGGTTAGTGCTTTTATATTCTTTGGATACATTCCAAGGAGGGGTAATTGATAGACCAGAAGGTAGATTTTTTAACTAAAATGTTTTAAATAACGTCTGAACCAGTTTACATCTCAACTAACAGTATGATGACTCCTTATTTTTCTCATCCCACCACTACTTGTTTTGAGGAACAGAAACTTATGGCACAACAATAATTCAAAGATCTTGCTGGGACTTCAGCCAACTCAATTTCTCTATACTTCCCTTATGGTATTGGAATTGGAGGCAACTCTCCACGAGAGGGGGAAATGTAGGAGCTCTGCCTTGGAGAGCATAATTTAATTTACATGAATAGAGCTGCGTTATAGAGTTACAAGCAAAGAAACTTTAGAATGGGACATTAAGCTAAAATAAGTTTGAAAATATTAAATGGACTTGGGTCTAGGGAGATAGCTTAAGTGGCAGGGCGTGTCTTAAGAGCTGCATCCTTAGAATCCAACATGCCTTCTCCCAAAGCTGCACTGCCAGTTAGAGTTCCTATGGCTTCTAAACCTGGTGAGGGCTGTTGCTTATTATTTTATTTATAATAATAAGTTAAATCATTTAAAGAAGTAGAGATTTAAAATCATATAAAGTAGATACAATGATCTTACTCATCAAGCAACACATAAAGCATACATAAAAATTTGTCATTCCTATACCTAGAATTCTTTCTCCAAGCTTTCAAGTTACACAGGTAAGTACCATTTTTGGTACTTATCTATGGATATATACTATATGTATATATACATATATTGTTTTACTGGTTTACTGACTGGATCCCAAGGATTGTCAAAAGATCACATGAACTTCATCAAGTCCCTGAATGAATGGTTTGAGGCTCTTTGCATTTTCTGAAGCAAGCAGATGCCATTGGACTGCACTGGCACATTTTAGAGTCAAATACAAATGTTACTGCGCATCCACTCAAGCAAATAGAAGAATGGGATGTTAGGTGATCAAGTGATATACATATATGTGTGCATGTACATGCATATATACATATATGTATGTGTGTATATGTGTATATGTGCGTATATATAAAAACTTTCTCAGTCTATTTTCCCATCCTGTGAATTCAACTTAGTCTTCACCTTATCACTTTATGTAACTAAAGTCATCAGCATGGACTTTAAGAGATGTGTAGATTATGTTCTTTGGCTGAAATGCATCAATTTCAATAAAAGTATTTCTAAGTTGTGTTTTCTCTGTAAAAGAAACACTAGGGCTCACTTGGTTCCCAGTTCTAACCAACAGTCAATCAATGTTTCAAAACTGAACCGGGGATGACCAGTAAGTATCCTCATCATGTTTATACCTACGAATAGACAGAAAGTCCAAACAAACTTAAATTGCTGACCCACAAAATCATAAAGTAAATTAATGTGGTTGAAATCCGGCTTAGCAAACACATGACATATCAATCTTGCTTTCTCCAAAAGATTTATTTAAAAAAGTTAACACTTTACCTACTACTAAACACAATATGCCAAAAGTTCTAAACTAGGATCAGGTGATATAATTTAAATAATTATTGCTATGGACTAAAGGTATAACTGCAAAACCAAACTATATTTAGCATTGCATTTTAGTGTCTGTGCACAGATAATCATGTTGCACATTCTTTCTAACTTGATTATTTATCTTTAAGAAATAGGAACCAAATACAAAATTCTTTGTAAGACTTTGAAACTATATTTTCATTTTTTAAGAGTTGGTCTTATCATTTAATTAAATACATTTAGTTAAATCCATTTAGTTATGGATCATTCTTTCTGTAATACTAGTACTGAGTTAATACTTTGCTATTGGAGAATCTAAACCTCATATATCTTTTAGGAATTAAAGAATGACTTTAATAGCTTGCAGTGGGTCTTTAAGTAACTTACAATGGAACCATTCCTCTATAATATACCATCCCAGAATATACTATATGTAAACTTATATGATGTTTTAGAAGTTGTATAATTATATACAATATATATACAAATATGTTCAATAGTAATTTGAATATATATTCAAATATATGAATGAAATTATAATTATATAATTATTACTAGTCATAATGCACCATGTACATCAGAATGATGATACATCTAAGTTGAGATGTGTTTAAGAAAACATTTTGCAAGCATTTGTGTCTGGTACTATATTAAGAAAGGAAACTAACATCAATGTTTCTCCATCCCCATTTTAACTTGTTAAATAACCATTTGAATAAGCAGATTTGCAAAAAAAACTAATAAAAGATAACATTAAGATGACCTGTTGGAACTGAGGAAGAGAAATATTTTCTAAATACTCAGTCTTTTCTCAAATTTGCCAAATAAAATTTTAGAACTTCAGTCAAAACGAAACAAGCTATCTAGGTGACCAGAATCAGCAATGATTTAAAAACTGTTTTTCATTCATCCCCCATAACATAAAACACATTATTAACCTATTATTCATAGAATCTTACACCTGTTGCTCAATGTAAATTGACTGTCTTGCTAAATTAATTATTTAAGCAAATTTTAATTTTTATTAGAGACATAAAGAGTGATTAGTTTGGGAACTGATATGACACCTGATACAAGTCTATTCCCGCAGCAAAATGATACCAGTTTTGAAAGAAACAAGGGCAGACAAAGGGTTGTATGTAGGAAGCAGATATCTCCCTATTTCCTAGAGCCTAGCCCATATCCAAAGTATCTGGAAGTCATGCTAGGCTTGAATTAACATGTTTTAAAGATAATTATTCTCAGGTCTTACTCTCAGAGTTTCCACTAAGCTAGAAAAACTAGCAAGTACAAATATATAAAGCAAATAGGAGATCCTCTATCTTCTCAGCATTATGTCTGTCCAAAGCCACAAATATCACTTGCTCTATTTTTCTGCCAAGATTTACTAGCAGATTTGTCTTGGGTAAGCTGTAGAGAATATTTTTCCTTGTATTTTTAGTAATTGACAGTCTACTTTTTAGAGTTTTGGCCCTGCTTCTTAGAAAATAAAATAACCACCTACAATGTAAGCATTATACCTTCCATTAACTATTTTCCAGACTTTGTTCTTAAGGAATCCATGACACTACTTTAAAAACAAAAAGGAAAAATGAGTTACAAAGAAAGAGAGAAATCTAGCATCTATAAACTATCCAAAGCATTTAATGCAGTTTTACAAACATGATTTCTTTAACAATTACAGGGTATGGATACATGACTTTTTGCTTATTTGCAGTGAATAAACTAATCCTCAGAAATCTGGTTATTTTTCAAAATTTTCAAACCTGGTAAATTATTACCTAAATAACATACGTTTTCAATTCTTAAACTATTAATCAATAAAAAATAATCAATTTTGGGGATATGTTAATTCTATTAGTATGCAAGCTCATGTGAGTGATATAACTCTTTAGCTCTAGAGCCCTAGAGTATAAGCTCTTCTCTGAATTGTATAAAAACTTTGTTTTTTCAAAATATTCATAAAAACTTGGGTAACAATTTCTCTGTCAGAATTATGACATCAATTGGGCAATATTCAATAACATTTAGTGATGAAATGATAACACAATGATAGAAAACTAAATTTTTATGGGATATCATATTTTAAGAATTTTCTCAGAAATAATTTTGCTTCATATATATGAATAAATATGTACATATTGATAAAGTCACAATGTAAAAATAAAATTTTAATATACTCTGAGAAATACCAGTATTTGAAAGTAAATAGTCTCACTAATGATGAGATAGCTATTTACAGGAAGTTATCTCAGAGAAGCTAGAAGGTCATTGAAGAAAGGGCTTTATAAGAAAAGCTTGGGCTGGAGCAATAGTCCAGCAGGTAAGGCATTTGCCTCACATGCGGCTGGACCGGGTTCGATCCCCAGCATCCCATATGGTCTCCCGAGCACTGCCAGGAGTAATTCCTGAGTGCAGAACCAGGGAGTAACCCCTGAGCATTACTAGGTGCTACCAAAAAGCAAAAAAAGAAGAAAAGAAAATCAAGATTTATAGTTCCATACATTATGTTGAATAGATGTTCTCAGATTTCAATGACAATACTAGCTGAAACATATAGGTTAAAATAACTTTAGTAGGGCGGGCGATAGCCCAGCGGGTAGGGTGTATGTCTTTGGCGCCAGCCGACCTGGGGTTCGATCACTGGCATCCCATATGGTCCCCCAAGCACCGCCAAGAGTAACCCCCTGAGCATTGCCTGGTGTGACCCAAAAAGCAAAATAAATAATAAAGTGTTTTTTTAAAAAAAAATAATAACTTTAGTAGCACCCAGAGTGAAATCAACAGATACCCAATGCTAATAAACTAGGTTTCAGATAAACCTCCTATAATATTTCAAGCTGTCCATCTTTATTTATTTATTCATTTGTTTTGTTTTAGAAGTCCTTGTGGCAGTGCTCAGGGTTTACTCTATACTCTGCTGGGAGCTTACTTCAGGCTTTGTTCTCAAGGATTGCTCCTGGTGGTTCTTATGGACCAGATGTTGTGGATGGGCCCCAGGTCAACTGCAAACATGGCAAACATTCCCACCCACTGTACTATCGCATAGAGCCCCAACCCAAGTCATTCTTTCTGTGCTATAGCAGCACTGATTTCTTTTAAATCATGCATGATCCAAAATGGATGAAGCACTTCTCATTTTCCTTCTCTTGAAGGGTTATACTCATCATTTATTCAGAAATCGCTAAGATATATGCTTTTTATTTTCTTGCTTTTTCAGGGGAAAATGTCTGCTACAATTTCTCTCCCCATTTGGATCACATAAGGGGTGACTGATAATAGATAACAAGCTTCACTTCTTTCTTGGCTGTGAAATTCTTGCCTATGTAAGAGGCCAAGTCAAAGTTAATGAGGCTTATTATATGGAATAAATACCAGTGCTCTTGGCCAGCCATTCAGAATATTGTTATAGCCAGAGACTATTACAGATTAAGAAGAAACATTCAATGAAATCTGATGTCTTCTAAGTTCTAAGAGTTTGCTTTTGTTTAAAGTCAGACAACCATTTGTTGCACCTGAACATGGGGAGTTACTCATAACAAATGTCTATTTTTTATGCAATGATTAAAAGACCAATTCAAAGTAAATTTATATATTTATCTTTTCCTATTCTTATAATAATCCCATATTATGACTGGAAATAAAATATTATCTCCATATTTTAAATGAAAAAAAAGACTCCTATATTTAAATGCAATATCCAAAAGCACACAAGTTGGCTGAAAATCAGGAACTAAGCATTACCACTAACTCCCAATCTTGCAAACTGCAATACCCTAATTAATTTCTCCTTCTAATATGTTCCTTTCTATATCTTTAGCTGACCTGTCTCATGAAAGTATTTTAAAGGAAAAAGGAAATGGAAGGTGGGGTGATTATTCTGTCACATCTGCTGAATGCAGTTAATTCATTGGTTTCATGAATATGAAGAGGTCTAGAGGAATATGTGTCTATTTATGTAACCGTCACATATGCTGGGAAAATGTATGTGGTTGAAATACAGATACATCGGTTTCAATTCTAATATTGGTTTAAGTAAATTATATGTTAGATCCCAGCCAACAAATATATCCGTTACAGTTAACTTCTCTAATTTGGTTAAGGACCTGGATTTATTCAGCAGTGCATGTATATCAGGTTATGTAAAATTAATAGCTAAGGTTCATTCATATGGCTTTAATTAGGGATGCATGGGTTGGGATGAAAAAAATCAAGTGAGAGCTCTGGCTTTGATTATAAGTATATCTGCTCCAGTATCAGTTTCTGCAAAGGCGAATACGTGTTGGCTTCGCTTAATACATGCTTTGTTCAAAGAAACTGTGCACTGGCTTAATTTTACTTTGAAGGCTTCCATTAAAATATATTGTTTGTCTAAGTACCAGTTTAGTTCACTTTATTTAATTATCCAGGAGTATTTACAGGCCCTGGAATATAATCGTATACATTGAAAAAATAGTTGATTGTGTTATGTTTCAAAGAAAATAGATTCATTTCTGTGGAAAACTTCTTGGAACTTTTTGAAAACTGTACTGATTCCAAGTCCATGTACTTGTCTCCAGATTTGGCTTGAGAGCATGACTCATTTTCATTCCCAGGAAAGAACTCTTTTAGGAAAAAAAGCATTCTTTGCTGAGCAATAATGTTCTTCTACAGTGATTGCTATATCTTCTAACCAAATGAAAGCCTAGGGAAAGTGGGAATTATTTTTTAATGAACCACCATGAGATACACAATTATAAAGTTGTTAGTGATCTAGCTTAAGTTCTACAATGTTTCAACACCCATCTTTCCACCACTGTCCCACGAATGACCCCATTTCCCTCCCGCCACCCTCCAGCCTGCCTCAATCTAGGGTTGAAACTTTTCTTCTTTGTGTGTGTGTGTCTCTCTCTCCTTTTGGGAATTATGGTCTACAATACAAGACTGAGAGATTATTATGTTTGTTACTTTACTTACCTACTTTTTAGTGTGAAGTTTTTTATCTAGAGTGATAATTTCCAACTATCACTGTCATAGAGTCCCTTTCTATCCCAACTACCTTTATGATCATTAGCATTCTCAATGAGACTTTGCCTTGTTTACTAGATTATCTTGGAGGATGAAGTTTACATGTTACAATCTAGCAGACATGTAAACACTTACATGTCTTCAACTTCCTGCTCTTTATTCAGCATGACTATGTCTAATAATAAAAGGAGGTGTAGGAATGACTGGGTGAATATACACTGATCTAAAAATACATTCAGGAGCAATATTGGCATTTTATGAGATTTATGACACTATTGGAAGGAACAGAACTCTCAAAACATTAGTGGCCTTGAGAGGAAGCTGGGCTATGCAAGTAGAATATATAGTTTCTGGAATCAGTAGAGGACAGATAATCCTAAGTAGAGAGTTCTATCATGGACAGCATATGGATGAGTTGAGACTTGGTCTCAAGTCTGATTTGAAGCAGACTTGGTTGAGAAAGATTAGTCTAGGGGTTGAATAGCGAAGCATAGTACTATTGATCAAATCTATATTATATGTCAGACCCTAGACTGATGGCAAGGACTTTGAGCCTTAACTTTCAACGATATATCACAGCCAATTCTCTGTCCCTAGGTGTCCCATGGATGTCTTTGAATCTGTCACCACATTATCTCCTTTCTAAAGAAACTACTGGTTATAAAATTTTGGCACAATGCCTACTAACATAAATAGGGTTGATAAGTTAAACACCATCATAGGTCTTGCTTCTCTCAATAACCCTGCAGTCTAGATGTTATGGTTCACATTAAGCGATTTTTTTAAAAAGTACTCAGGCTAAAAATAATAAATAATTTGTTCACATCTATTCAAATAGTACATAGTACCTTTGTGATCCCAATCCTCCTTGGTCTAAATAATAGACTATTCTGACACTTCAACAGTCAGGATCTAGGAGACATAAAGTAACAGCAAGTCCACTGTGGAGCAGAAACAGAGTTCCCAGTCAGCCCAGTATTCTGGGATTAGCTGAACTAATGATTGGTTTATATCAGTGGTTTATGCATGGCCCAATTTTCCACTGGAGACAAATTGATTTAACTGAAGGTACAAGAGAACATTTGGAGAAGGAAGCCCAGATCACTGAATCTAAATCATGGTAGATACTCTCCCTATAGCTTTTCTTTTCTATTCTTTTCTCATTTTCTTTGTCTTACATTAATATCCCTTTGCTTCAGTTCTGAACTTCAAACCATAAGGCCAATAACAGTGAGACAAAGAGCTCTGTACCCTGACCATCAGTAAAGAAAAGAGAGCCTTCTCACAAATTATCTTGGTGCCAGAAACTTACCATAAAATATTCATTGCTTTTTGATCCTGAAGTATTTTTTAGTCCGCAAAATGTCTTCTATTAAAATGAAAATGTCCCTTGGGGGAATGAGGAACCTTTTTAAGCCATTATCAGCTAAACTCATAGTGGAGAGTTGGTTTATAAAAAATTTAGATCAGAAAAAATATTCAGGAACTGAAGGACACTATGTTTCAGGAAAAAATAAAGGAAAAATTCACGTGGAGAGTAGCACAAGGCATAAAAGGGGTTATTGAAGGACAGTACACACGTCCCTGAAGTCCGGTGATTACTTTGTATCTCACGCCTAACCCTCTTCCTCTCTCCTCTGCTCCCTCTGCAGTTCTCAAGCAAAATATCATTGCCCTTTAGCCCCCAATCCCTTAAAACACAAGTGTTTTGAACAAGAGTTAAGAAACACTCTAGCAGTGGAGGTAAGTTCCTAAATTCCTAACTGTGAGGTTACAGAAAATCTGGACAATAAATCAAAATACTGGTAATCGATGACTGATAGATATTCACAATGATCACAACTTCACTTACAAGTGAGTTATTCTATTTCATTATCTATCTATCTATCTATCTATCTATCTATCTATCTATCTATCTATCTATCTATCTATCTATCTACTATCTATCTATCTATCTATCTATCTATCTATCTATCTATCTATCTATCTATCTATCTATCTATCTATCTATCTATCTATCTATCTATCTATCTGTCTGTCTCTCTGTCTGTCTGTCTTTCTATCTATCTATCTATCTATTTTTGCTTTTTTGAGTCACACTCAGTGACGCTCAGAGGTTACTCATGGCTGCGCACTCAGGAATTACTCTTGGCAGTGCTCGGAGGACCATATGGGGTGCCATGGATTGAACCCAGGTCAGCCGCATGCAAGACAAATGCTCTACCCACTGTGCCCCACAAATGAGTTATTTTAAATTAAAAATGATGAAACTGAGACATGAGAAACGAAAAAAAAATTGAACAATGTAGTGTAAAATGTGACAGAATTAGATTTCTAGAATTCAAATTTGGTAACTACAACTATGATGATACCTTTAAATTTAGATATAGTGGTGGGCTGGAAAGAGAATGGATAATTGTTTATATTCCATAAGGACATTATATATAGGCACAGCATAGAGATTGTGGGAAATATAGCATGTATATATCCCCCAACTTCTCTAGAAATGGTTGCTGCCTTTTTAATGGAGGGTATTATCCCTTTATTCTACATGGAAAATAAAGCCATGTGATCACAGATTTTAATAGCACCACCATGCAAAATCTACACTGCTCAGACTGCTAGTAAGTTATTAATGGGTTCTCCTGAGAATCCCATAGCCACTTCAACTTGAAATTTAAGGTTTGCCATAATATGTTCAACTGACAAATAAGAATGACGAACATCCTTGAGTCATCCTGAGTCAGTTCCTTGCTGAAAAAGAAGGCACTCCTTTCTACTAGCTTACGTCAACACGGCAGAAGGTGCATGCATGGAGTGAACGTCAGTGCTTCTTATTCCATATGAATTAGTCATACCAGACACAGTTCTGTCACTACTGACTCATTCTAATTCAAAGGTCAATTCTCCCATCAGCTATTCACCAATTCTGCCAATCAATTTCCATACCCTCTTTCAAAATCAATGGGCATGGAATGCATAAATATTCAAGGGGAAAAATGAGCAAGCACAGAAGTAGTCAGGCTACCTGGGATTCCAAGAGGCAATGGAAATTCCTCCTTGATGGACATTTTTAACAAACTTTGCATAAAGGGCAAGACCCTTCTATAAATAGTGTCTGAGAGACACTGCATCTGGATCCTGGGCTTGAATTACTTACTCAGAGTGCCAGGTAAAAGCTCTATTAGGCCAGAATTAAGGATATGTAACCAAATGCATAGAATTTCTTCCCTGCATCTATTAAAATCAGAGCAATTAGGAGTGACAAAGTATTGCAGAGTAATTTAATGCAAACACTTGCTGAACTAATTTATGCTCCAGAGTTTGCATAATCCAAAGGGACTTGTCTGTCTGGAAGGTTTGAAATATTCTGTTGTCAGATATTCTAAATGCCAAATCTTAACCTTGGAGATATGCTTTCTGGAATGTTCTCATTTTCTGAGCATCACAGCCCTTGGATACTAAAGCTTCTGTACAAAGATCTGAGTAAAATCTTCACTAAAATTGGAATGCATGTGGAGTTAAGGTGCGGTTGACCTGCTATTAAGTCTGCCTTTCAATAACACTATACCCAATTCTCTGTCCACCCTAAACTGTCAAAGCATCAGCATATATCCTCAAATGTCACACTTGTGTCTTTAAGACCTGCTCAGTGTCTGACAGAAAGCATATGCCCAACCTTTTGGGGGAAAAAAGATAATACAAGTTGTCTATCACCTTGGATTTTTATAGAGATTTAATTAAACAAGAAAAATAAAGCACTTGGTTAAGTATCAGCACTTAAATGTTGGGTAATACTTATATTTATTATCTCTAGAATTCTAGTAATACTCATGATAATGGCTAGATTTTCAGTCAGTAATAAGCAGGATTATATTAAATCTAACTTTCCTCATGCAAGGATCTTTATAGTTTTCTTTATGCCTTAAGGGCAGACAACTCTCAAATATTTTTGGACATGCATTAAAATACACTACAAGTAAATATACTTTCTCTGTAACAAGATGTTAAATTAATTTCTAAACAAGTATATGAAAACCAAGTCTAACATGCAACAGTATTTACTAGAAACATTTCTATTTACTAGAAACTAGAAACATTCTTGGTTCTGGTATTTACTAGAAACATAGAGTTTCAAGATTCTAGATCTAAATAATCACTTGTATCACTTGTATCACTAGTCTTCCCGTTGTTCATCGATTTGCTTGAGCAGGCGCCAGTAACATCTCTATTGGTCCCTGTGGCATGTTAGTGTAGCCCAAAGGCATCTGCTCATTCCAGGAACACGAAGAGCTTCAGACCATTCCTTCAGGTCATGGGAATGAGGTCTATAATTGTTACTGGTTTTTGGCATATCAAATACGACATGGGTAGCTTGCCAGGCTCTGCCGGGCAATATAAATAATAAAGAATAATAAAATAATAAATATATAAATAATAAAGAATGATATTTGTCATTAGTGCTTATATCTCAAACCATCTAAGCAGGAAGTTATGTTTGCAACTAAGAGGCTAAATCTTGTAGTTCTCCCGTCTTATATGGCATCATTTTTTCATTTGAAATCTTGTATTTATAAAGCATAGTGTCTAAATTAACCAATATTCTTTTTAAAAAAATTTATTATACCACCATGCAATACATAATTATAAAAACCAAGATTCTTTAGAATTAAAATGGGTATACTTCTAAATGCTCAAGAAAATTGCAAGCGATAGTGATTTCTGTGTAAAAATTTGTAGTACACAATCAATTCTTTAATAGTGCATTTTTGTGTGCAACTTTAGTAAGATCTCATGACCATTACGAATACATATCTGTGAGCCATCAATCACTCATAAACACATGTAATGAATTTTAACACTAACACCTCTGGAAAAAAAATCTTTCTTGAGATGATTTCTATTCAGCATATTTTCTACTTTTACATTCAGTTTATGGTAAATATAGTTAGAATAGCTTGAAAGGAAAGAGATATTGGTTATCTAAATCTACTTTAGCTTAAGGTAATGTATACAACACTTTCATTTTAAATCTTATTTAAAATATATTTGTATGTTTTCATTCATTCAGAATGACCATACCACCCAATAAATCTTAGAGGTGCTTATGTGATGGTTGCCAGTCCTATTGTTAAGTCCCTTCTATTTTTCATACTTTATGAAATATACAGTTCAGGACACCTAACATGGGTGTGAGAAATTCCAAGTTATACTTCACAAATCCAGAAATGTTATATGCAATAATTCCATTGATAATTTAAAATATTACCTAGATACACTTGTTACTTCCAGGTGAGGCACAATCTTGAGCAAAAATTTAGGCCCGTCTAAGCTAAGCATAGAAGATCAGAAGAATCTAAGAGTGCTTGATTTTCCAGAACACCAGAAAAATGCCATCCAGAGCAGCATGCATCAGGTATCTCCTCTCCAGTTCTCATTCTGAGAATTAACAGAAACAGTTTAATGCCTTTGCTATGACTTCAAAAGTACAGAGCAAGTCCTTTAATCCACAATTATCTGATTAGCAGAAATCTGAAACCCAAAGAAGGAGATTGTCATCCATTTGATTTTATTTCCAGCCTAATGACCTTCTTATTCAGCTATTCTCTTCTTCTCAACAAAGTTATCTAACAGGTGTCTGAAAAGTGGATGAATTTCATTAGTGTGTTGATTTTGGAAAGGGGATGGTAGAAGTCAGAGGAAAGATTTGGAACTGAACCTTGCTAACTCAATGCTGAAATGCTGAATGTTTACTTTGAAATCACCATTCCTAGGATACTTGTCATGGTTCATAAAAGAGATTGACAGCTCCATTATCTCTGAGATGCCTGTGTATAATTCCTATTAGTGTGAGCAGGTCTTGCAGCAACACAGGAATTTCAGCCTCTCTAGCCTTTTGTATTGCTCTGAAGAATGATGTTAAAAACCAGCTTTCAAATAAACTATAAAGTGTTAAGTCCATCCATTTCAAGATTAGGTAAATGGTTCTCAATCATAGATTCAGGATCTTTAAGCTAGGGAAGAGATTTGGGAAGCAATTAAGTGAAAACTTTGATTTATATATATGGGGACTAAGTGGCAGAGAGGGCATCATATAAAAATATATATATGTGTGTGTGTGAGATATATGTTAAAATACATACACAAAACAGGCAGGCATGAAACTATTTCTGTTGATTCTCAAGTATGTAAATATATAAATTATATATGTGTGTGTATATCTATAGATAGATATCTATCCATCTATCTATCTATATCTATATCTATAGCTATATACATATAGTCCCTGGTCATCTTATTCCTTAATGTAATATAGTATTATATCCTTAATAGAATTTAAGATGCCGATAACATAAATACAAATAAAAATTGCAGTAGGGTTTTCTATTTCTAGAAATGCTGGAGACAAAATATATGTGGCTCTCTCTTTTGCTTTTTCCATGAAGGTGAGGAAGGGAGGAAGGAAGAGTGAGAAAGAAAAGGAATGAATGGAGGAATGGAGGAATAAAGAAGGAATGGGAAGGGTGGGAGGGGAGGGAAAGAAGGAAGGAAGGAATATAAACCTTTCCCCTGGTCTTTCGTAAAACTATGTATACACACTTCAGTATCCCAGCACAGGTGGACATGTCCAGCTTCCAATGAGCCTTTTTCATTTGCCTAACACCCTCCAACTCTCTCCACTTTATTTTCTAATCATTTTCTAATATTTTGCTCATATTAAGTAGAAAGATTTAGAGGTTACTACAAGTGTATGCCACCCACACGGCAGAGCCTGGCAAGCCTCCCATGTCGTATTTGATATGCCAAATACTAGTAACATTATAGACCTCATTCCCATGACTTGATGTAAAGGTTTGAAGCTCTTTATGTTACTGGAGCAAGCAGATGCCCTTGGGCTCTACTAGCATGAGACAGGACATATGGTGATGCTACTGGTGCCCACTCGAGCAAATCGATGATAAACGGGAAGACAGTGATACAGTGATTTTGATACCAATATCCTTCATCAAATAAATACTTAAAATTAGCAAACCATGTAAGCAAATGTTTTCACATGCTAGACAGATGGCAATGAAGTACTATATTGCTCTAAAAACTAGAGACAAGCAGTCTCCCTAAAAGTGAAGCGTGAGTTGGAAAGTAGAGTTTTTTGTTATTACTGCACTTTTATTTTCATAGCAGCACTATTCACAATAGCCAGAATCTGGAAACAACCAGTGTGCCTGAGAACTGATGACTGGATAAAAAAACTGTGGTACATCTATGCAATGGAATACTATGCAGCTGTTAGGAAAAATGAAGTTATGAAATTTGGCTATAAATGGATGGAAATGGAGAAGATCTTGTTGAGAGAAATTATCCAGAAGGAAAAAGACAGATATAGAATAAGTGCAATTATCTGAATGATATAAATATATATATATACATATATGTATTTTGATACCAATATCCAAGGTCAGGCAAAACATGAATCAGGAGGGCTTGTCAACAGGTGGAATCTGCTACAAACATGTGGGAGTCAGAGATTAAGTAAGAAAGTGAAGGGAACAGAGTGCTACTAATTGTAAAAAATGATACCAGCCTAAAACTGAGAATTGAATATAGACAAAAAGATGCATATGATAATCTCTAAATGTATGTATTGCAAGCCACAAGGTGTAATAGAAGGAAGAGAGAGAGAAAGAAAAAGAGAGAGAGAGATAAAAGAGATAAAGAACCTGTCATAGAGGCAGGCTGGGGGTAGGAATTGGGGACACTGGTGGTGGGAAATAGGTCCTGGTGGAGGGATAGGTGCTGGAACACCGCACGACTGAAACCCCGACATGAATATCTTCGTAATTATATAGCTCACGTTCATATAAAAATATTTTTAAAAATTAAATAAATAAAAATATATTACACACACACAACAAAAAGGAGGTGTAGAACAAAGACTGAACAGACTGAGGTAGCTGTAAATTGAGGCAGATGTGGGAATAGAGAAAGAAATATTCAGAAAACAACTCCAGAAATATATAGACTGGTAACTTGATTCGTACTATGCTGTACATTTATAGACTTAAACCTGAACCATCCAGGTAAAGTTAAAACAGACAGAATGATCTGAAAAGTTCCCAGATTTTACCGAGTAGAGAGATGTTTGAATTCTTGGAAGCCAGAATAGTTATTCGTTGTTTGCTATTTGTTTTATTATTATTTTTATAGGCGCACACTCAGTGATAGTCATGGCTTTCTCCTGGTTCTATAAACAGGCTTAGGGTACCACATGGAATGCCAGAGATCAAACAGTAAGTCAGTAGCATGCAATTCAAACACCCTACCTGCAATATAATCACTTCAGGATGAGCTACTGATTCTTGACTACTGTTCCTTTTTATCAGAGCGGAGGAAGAGATGGCTCACCCAGGAGTGCTTGGGGAACACCACTAGCCCTGCTCCAGGGTCCATATGCAATTCTGGGAATCAACTAGAGACACCTACTGTAAAGTAAGTGATTTACTCACTGTACTTCTGTTACGTTTTTAAAACAGTTTGTGTCACTTCTATCAAAGTATGTACATGAGTATGCTGAAGTTTTCAAATTATTTCTCTTCATAATAGTTTATCTTCACTTGATCACTTGACTTCCCGTAGATCATCGATTACTCGAGCGGGCACCAGTAACATCTCAATATGTCCTGTCACATGCGAGATAGCCCAAGGGCATGTGTCCACTCCAGGAACATAAAGAGCCTCAAAGCATTCCATCAAGTCATGGGAATGAGGTCTATAATTGTTACTGGTATTTGGCATGTCAAATACGATATGGGTAGCTTGCCAGGCTTTGCCGCGCAGGTAGGATAATCTTCTAGTCACCTCAAGGCTCGAGCATTTATTGATGAACTGCGCAGACGAGCTGGGCTGCAATCAGCTCTTCTGCTGGGTGAGAAGATGACTCCCCTTTTGATGAGAGGGGAGTCCGGATGTGGAAAATGGCGGCCCTCATGGAGTGGGGGGTTCCTCTGGCTTCTTTCGAGGCTCTGCTTGGGTGGTGCTCTAGGACTAGAACCCGTCATCCCTCCCGGATGCCTCGTGGTCAGCTGGGCACAGGGAGAGCAAGTAGCAGCATTGTCCCGTGTGTGTGAGTCTCTCATAATTCCTCATTCCCCATAAACTCTCAGTTTGATGCAAATAGAATAATTGTTGAAGTGTACGAATGAGAAAGATCCTGAAAGGACCTGGTGCTAAAATACATTGAGACTAAGATTAAAGTGCTGTGACAGAGCCGCTGTGCACCTGCATGGCCATGGATCTGGAGTCTCTGTCTTGTGGTGGTTGGCTGTGGTGGCTGGAGCTCAGGGTCACACACCCACTCAGCCCAGAGGCTGGGGACTGGGAGGAAGCCCCCAATCCTTGCTTTGAGTCCAGCAGGTACAGCCACCTGCATGGAGAGCAGGCCTCGGGAGCTGTGTTGGCCATGACAAAGCGCTGGCCGAGCATTTTGCTTTTTCCCCAGGAATTCCATAGGGCCACTCACCATGAGGCCGAGCTGCGCAGCCGTGGATCTGGGGAGTCTCTGTCTTGCGACGATTGGCTGTGGTAATATTTTATCTTACTACCATTTATTGATGTTCTAAAATGTGTATATACTTTTTTTTTCAGAATTTCCATTTCTTGGAAAAAAAAACTCAGTTTTATATATGTTTACCCTTTTTTTACATCTTATAATATGTTAAATGTAGTAATTTTATTTTAGTTTTTGCCTCTTGGGTCACACCCAGCTACGCTCAGGGGTTACTCCTGGCTCTTCACTCAGAAATTACCCTGGCAGTGCTCGGGAACCATGTGGGATGCTGGGGATCAAATCTGAGTCGCTAAGTGCAAGGCAAATGCCCTAGCCACTATGCTATTGCTCTGGCCCCAAATGTAGTAGTTTTAAAACCTTCCTTAAGTTCAGTATCTGAGACATATATTTCCATTATGGTTTTGTCTCTTGATAACTACTTGACTTAGTTGTGTGTCTCGTGTAATATTTATTTAAATGTAAAAATATCTTGGGTACAACAGTATATAATTTACTTGAACAGTATAAATTTACTTGAACATTATTTACACCTATATACTGATATTTGCTCCTGTAACTTGATGAAAATGGCCATGATTCTTTCTAACATACAGAATAAGCAGATGGTATCTTGTTCCCCTAAGACTCAGCCACTGACTGAGGATGTCCCCAGACTGGATTTCAGATGAGTCCTGTCATGCCAGGGGAGACTCGAACTCAGTTTCTTTCAAATCTGCACAGGAGATAAGGCCAGGAGAAATAGCTAGTATGATGGTGGCTTCTACAGTCCTAAGACTGTGGTCATACAACCACACTATAAAGTCCTAGTGAGGGGCCGGAGCGAAAGCACAGAGGGGGAGGGTATTTGCCTTGTTCTCAGCTGACCCGGTTCCATCCCTGGCATCACAAATGGTCCCCCGAGCTCTGCTAGGAGTATTTCCTGAGTGTAGAGCCAGGAGTAACCCCTGAGCATCTCCAGGTGTGACCCAAAAAAGCCACAATATATTATTGTTGTCAAAACAACAATGAGATACCACTTTACACCACAGAGACTGGCACATATTCAAAAGAGCAAGAACAACAACTGCTGGCGTGGATGTGGGGAAAAGGGAACACTCATCCATTGTTGGTGGGAATGCCAGCTGGTACAGCCTTTCTGGAAAACAATATGGACTTTCCTCCAAAGACTAGAAATTGAACTCCCATTTGACCCAGCCATACCACTCCTGGGAATCTACTCTGGGAAACCAAAAATACGTGGCGGAAACACCATCCTTACTTTTATGTTCATAGCAGCATTATTCCCAATAGCCAGAATCTGGAAGCAACCAGAGTGCCCAAAAATCGATGACTGGATAAAAAGCTTTGGTACATCTACACAATGGAATACTATGCAGCTGTTAGGAAAAATGAAGTTATAAAATTTGCCTATAAATGGATGGACATGGAGAAGATTATGTTGAGTGAAATTAGCCAGAAGGAGAGAAACAGATACAGAATGACTACATTTATCTGCATCACATAAATATATATGCACATATTATGATAACAATATCCAAGGTCAAGTGAAACATATATCAGGAGGTCTTGTCAAAGGTGTAAATTATCACAAACGTGTGGGAGTCAGAGGCTAGGTAAGACAGAAAATGGAACAATGTGCTAACAATTGTCAAGGGTACTAATGCCAACCTAGAACTGAGCATTAAATAGAGGCAAAAAGATACACATGACAACCCTTTAATGTATGTTCTGTAATCCATAGTCTGGAGGGAAAGGAAAAGAGAGAGAGAGAGAAATGGAAAGAAATAAAGAACCTGCCATGGAGGAGGGCTGGGGGGGGGGAGGGAACCGGGGGCGTTGGTGGTGGGAGATGGGCATTGGTGGCGGGATGGATGCTTGAACACTGTATGACCGAAACCCAAATATGAACGTTTCAATTGTATATCTTTGTAATTGTAAAAATAAAAAAAAAAATTTTTAAAAAGCCACAATAAAAATAAAAAGACTGGGCCTCCTGGATTCAACCCAGAGCCACGGCAGAGCCTAAGCTACTTGTTTTTCAAAACAGTTTGCCTTCCAATTAAAAGTTCTTAGGCTGCAAGGGAAGGACGGCTTGGGGTGACTATCCAGTTTTTTTTCCCACATCTCTTTGCCCGTAAAAAAGTGGGGGGTGGTATAGTACAGTAGGTAGGATGTTTGCCTTGCATGCGGCTGACCTGAGTTTGATCCCTGGCATGCCAAATGGTCCCCAGAGCACCACCAGGAGTAATTGCTGAGTGTAGAGCCAGAAGAAATCAATAAGCATTTTCTGGGAATAACAAAAAAAATGCAAAAATAAATAAGCAAACAAATGAACAAATAAATAAATAAAGATGGGTCTTTACCTTTATTAGGAAACAGTAAACTTTTCTACCATCTCTATAAAATGTTCAATGTCTTGCAGGAAGAATCTTTTAGGAAGCCTTCTTCTCTTTTCCATTTATAATCACTTTCATTCCTCACAGATGCACACCTAAAGGAGTCTGAACCTACTATGCCCTGATCTGAACCTTTATTAGGAGTACCAGGTGGAGGTACTTTGAAAATATCTTGCTAGAAATTGTGAATTCCTATTAAGCAATCTATGCTCAATCTTTATAACAATTTACTATGATCATAAGTTCTTCTTGTTTTCTGTCATTGTTCCTACAGATGTGTACTCTGACACAGGTGGCAACTATGAGTGTGCCATTTATTTTGTGGGGAAGGGAATGCTCTTTCTTTAGTGTTGAGGCTATGTGTTTGCGTGCATATTCAGGTGTCTAACTGTTGTGAGAAAAAGATTTTTTGTTTACCCAGCTGAATGGATCAGGAAACAAAATCCCACCATCTGCTGCCTCCAAAAAGAAATACTTTAACTTTATAATAAATACTGACTCAAACTGAGCGGTTGGGGGAAAATCATACAAGTTAATGGCAGATTTAAAAAGCAAGAATGGTTGGGGCTGGAGCGATAGTCCAGCGGGTAGGGCATTTGCCTTGCACGCGCCAGCTAGTGCCGGCCCGGGTTCGATCCTTGGCCTCCCATTTGGTACCCCAAGCATCGCCAGGAATAATTCCTGAGTGCAGAGCCAGGAGAAACCCCTGAGCATTGCCGGGTATGACCCAAAACAAATAAACAAAAAAAAAGCAGAAATGTTTTTAAATTTATAACTATATTTATATTTATTTATACCTCTATAAGATACCTATATCAGAGCAAATATCATTCAAACAAAAGAAAAGAGGAAGGGTCCAAGAGGAACTTAACTGTTACTAAAATATATGCTGCATATTAAAGGACAGAGAAGTTTATAAAGAAAATGCGCTGTACCTTAGAAATTTACAGTAACAGTCACAAGACAGTAGTGGGAGACTTTCATATCCCACTTTTATCATTTGACTGATCAGCTACAGTAACAATAAGAGAACAAAAACTCAATGAAATAAGGGTAAAAAGTATTATTGATAGACATGTGAAGGACCCTGTCTCCAAAATGTTAAATTCACTTTCAACGCCACTGCACACACAGGCCATTCCCCTGGATTGTTCACACGATGGGACACAACATGAGTGTCTGCCAACACACAGAAATAAAAATCATATTTTCTCCTTCCAGACCACATAATTTGGAAAGTATAAATTAGCTATACAAATTAAAACTTTTGAAAAACTAAAACAACTGGAAATGAGCAACAAACTGTTAAATAACCATTAAGTCAAAAAGAGGATAAAATTTAAGAAATTAAGATACCTTGAAATCAATGAGAATGAAGACACAGTCTATCAGAATCTAAGCAGCCCCAAAAAAAGTACTAAGTGATGATGTTTATAGCTATACCGCTTTATATCAGGACACAAGAACAAACTCAAATGAGCAGCCCAACTTCAAAGACTGAAAACCCAGAAAAAGAACACGTGAATTGTATTTAACTTGAATTAACTTTTGTGTATGGTGTGAGACGTGGTGCAATCATATTGTTGTTGTTCATGCGGCTGTATCCCAGTACCATTTGCTGAAAAGGATTTTTTATTCCATTTAATGCACCCAGCTCTTTGCTCATGCATTAACTGTCCATATACCTGAGCAGTTATCTTTATTCCAGTACTACACTGTTTTGATTACTATAGCCTTACAGTATAATTTTTTCATCAGGAAATTAACTATCTCCCAATTTTTTAGAATTTCTTTGCCTATTAGGTGAACTACAAGTTTTAGTCCTCCAAACTTAAGCAGTGTCTTTTTTCTATGAACTTGTCTGTCTTCATTTTTTGGTGACCATATTCTTTTTATTGAAAACTTGAGGGAGAATACCCATCATGAGGCAGTCCTGTGCCAAATGGTCTATTATTTGTAGCGTACTCAAAGAAAAATGAAGTGGGCAATTTTGAATGTTAAAGAGTATCAAAGCTGAGTGGAGCTGAACGTTTGACAGCTCTCTCCCTTCTGCTTTAGAATGGTCATGATTTATTTCCAAGGTTTCTGAATGACTTCGTGCAGATCTTAGGAGAGGCACTTTGCTTTTTGTCACCCACACAGAAGTTGTAATTCTGAATGTGTGTATATTTTTTCTTTCTCTCTTTGCCTTCCCTTTACCATCACCCTATGCCTGTCCAATCTACTAGTGAAAAGTTTCTTTTGAAATAGAGGTCAGAGACTCAGTTAAAGCATTTGGAGAAAATCACATTCTTTCTGTCCTAGAAAAAAAAAAGTGCAGCTTTCTATGTGAAGGAAGATTCTCTCTAGAGACTCTCTCTTTGAATTCTGGAGGGCAACATGTTTGAAATGTTAATATGATTTTCAGGATAAAAATTTTACCTAAAAACATTTCTAAAATATGTGGCTGTCAAATACTTTGTCCCCAGAGACGGTCCTTCCTACACATCAAAGTTCCTCTCCCAGATTAACAGTAAATAAGACTTTCTTTTACAAGGATGCAAGTTTCACAGTGTTCAAATTATTATAATCTCTTGAATACCTACACTATTTGGAAAGAAAAGATATAGATAAATCCAAAAAGTATCATTTAATATAAAGCATTTTCATAAAATACTTGTGCCATAACCATAAAATTGTAATGTGATTCAAGATGTGAAGGGAAAAATCTATAGACCACAGCCAAGTGGTGGTTATAAGAAACTAGTGGATTTATATTTTACCTTAGTAGCATTATATTAATACCTGGATGATGAGAAGAGGTAAAAGAAAAAATTTATGGATGATACTAATTGTGTCTGATTTCAGCATGACACACTGAAACCATTGAGCTGAGTGAAAACTTCGCAACATGTTTCTGTTATAATCCTTACTCTTATGGTTTCACTTAACTGTGATTCTCATTCTTCAATAGTTCATATATACAACTTTTCTAAAATTCAGGGAGTTTTTTTGTAATTTTATAATAACACCGTGAGATAGACATCTACAAGCTGTTCATGATTGGATTTCTGCCATCTATTGTCCCAGCACCCATCCCTCCACCAGTGCACATTTCCCAGCACCAATGTCCCCAGGTTTCCTCCCTTGCCTTCCTCCCGCCTGCCTCTATGGCAGGCACTTTCTCTCTCACTCTCTTCTTTTGCACATTGCGATTTGCAATACATACACGTGGGGCTATCACGCATATCTCTGTCTACTTTCAGTACTCAGTTCTAGCATTGCATTACCATTTCCAACTCTTATTTGCAAACTGATCCCTTCTCTGCCCCTCCCACACAAACACACTTGTGGTAGGTTTCTACCCTTGTTCTGTCCTCCTTTCACACACACACACATATAAATATATAATGAGACTAATATCCAATTTTTTGCCTAGACTTTGGTATTAGTCTCATTTTATATACATATATATACATATACATATCCCAAATGAATGCATTTGTTCTATATCTGTCCTTTACATTCTAATTTCATTAAGCATGAATATCTCCATATCCATCCATTTGTAGGCAAATTTTATGATTTCTTTTTTTCCTGAAGCTGCATAGGATTCCATTGTGTAGATGTATCATAATTTCTTTATACAGTCATAATTTCTTTATGCAGTCATAATTTCTTTATTCAATCATCCAGAGGACACTCAGGAGGTTGTTTCCATATTCTGCCTATTGTGAATAGTGCTGATGAATATAGAAGCTCACACAGTGTTTTTGCTGCGTGTTTTTGGATTCCCAACATAAATGTCCAGAAATGGTATTGCTGGGTCAAATGGGAGTTCATATATAGTTCTTAAAGGAATGTCCATATTGCTTTCTAAAAAGACTGGACCAGTCGTCACTCCCACCAACAGAGAATGAGAGTTTCTTTATCCCCACATCTGTGCTAGCACTGGCTGTTCTTGCTCTTTGGTTGTGCGCCAGTCTTTGTGGTGTGAGATGATATCTCACTGTTGTTTTGATTTGAATCTCCCTGATGAGTAATAATGTGCCTTTTTTCATGTGCCTTTTGGCCATT
>JAJIBD010025442.1:0-58771 GCA_021461705.1 Cryptotis parvus | reverse complement strand
GAGGCTCTTCTGGGGTGGTGGGCCAGGGCTAGAACCCGCCATCCCTTCCGGGCGCCTCATGATCAGCTGGGCACAGGGAGAGCCGGAAGCAGCTCTGTCCCATGTTTGTGGAGTCCACTTCATACACTACCTCCCCTCAATACCTATTATTCAGAAGAAACCTGATGATTATTTCTTTTTTTTCAATTTTTTATTTTTACAATTACAAAGATATACAATTAAAAAAGTTCATATTTGGGTCCTGGTCATACAGTGTTCCAGCACCCATCCTGCCACCGGTGCCCATCTCCCACCACCAACATCCCCGGTTCCCTCCCCCTCCCCCAGCCCTGCTCCATGGCAGGTTCTTTATTTATTTCCGTTCTGATGATTATTTCTTGAATAAAAAAGAGAAGAGAAGCAAGAGAGATTCACAATGGATAATAAAACAGAAAAGGTTGTGGAATTTGATGTTCACTTTACCAAAAACAAAAAATGCTAGATTTTTAAAAAAAAAAAAAACCCTTGATAATGAAAAGCAAATCTATTTTAAAATGGCTGAACACACTGTCCAAAGAGAGACACAGCTTATTTCAAAAGGCTGACCAAGAACTGTTTGGTTCCCCTCCTTCATCAAAATGTTGGAAACAAAATTAACCAGTGGTCATATAAGAATAGAAGATATTGAAAGGCTGGAAACATGATGTTCTGTGATCTACAGCAGACTAAATCAAACTAAAGAAGAAATTCATACGCTAAAAACAACATGGATCTTTAGTGGTTATAAGACACATAAAGGGCAAAGACCTAGAGGTGAAACAGAGGAACAAAAGCATCAGTAGTCAAACACTACAACTGAGTGTAATCAACATCCATGCCCCGTACCAGTGTTCCCCGCCTTTCTGTATCTGCAGACCAAAGCCTGTCTCTACAGCACTCCACAGACGGCAGTTACAACTAAGATAGTAGATTTTCAACTTCTATGCCTTAAGACTACTGCTTTGTACAATACCGTCCGCGAGCGAGACTGGCAGGGCAGTATTCTGGGTGGCTGGTAATATCAAGAATGAAAGGGAAGCATTCAGTTCCAGTAGATTAGACACTAGGATGTTTTCTAGTCACTTTTCTTCGGGGTGGGGTAGGGGTGGAACGGAGACATATGGTAGTTCTCAGTGGCCACTCCAGGCTCTGTGCTCAGGGATCATTCCTGGTGGTGCTGGGGCACTGAACCCAGGATTCCTGCACAGTTAGTGCTCAGTCCACTGTACTATCTCTCTGACGCCTCCTAGCCTACAGTGACGCAATGAGCACGTCTTATTTTGTGTTGTTTGTTTGAGGGCCACTCCTGGCAGTGCTCAGGATCATATCTAGCAGGGTTTAACCTATGGACTATTAAGGACTGAACTGGGTTGGCTGTATGCAAAGTGCTCTACCTGCCCTCTCCCTCTCATCCCCACACCCCCAGCAACAGCAGGCCTTTGTCCTCTTCCTAAGTGCAGGGGTAAAGAGAAGCACACACATATGTGAATGAGCAAGTTCTTGAGGGAAGAGGAAAAGAGTTAAATTAGGCCTGGAGAGACAGGACAGGGGTTTAAATGCTTGCCCTGTAAAGGTCAACCTCAACTCGGGGCCAGAGCGATAGTCCAGCGTGCAAATGCCTTGCACGGCCGGCCCATGCCGCCCGGGGTTCGATCCCGGCATCCCATGTGGTCCCCTGAGCACTGCCAGGAGTAATTCCTGAGTGCAGATCCAGGAGTAACCCCTGATCATCGCCCAGTGTGACTAAAAAAAAAAAGGGTCAACCTCAACTCAAACCCCAGCACTGCATATGGTTCCCCAAGCACCTCTGTGTGACTCCAGAGCACAGAGTCGGAGAAAGCCCTGAGCAGCCAGTTGTGGCCCAAAAGTTAAATATATAATTGGACAAGCGCTTTTAGAGTAAATATGTTGACTTCTGTTACTACCTATAATGTAGTAGACAACCAGTCAAGAAGTACTAAAAAACTGCTTTTTAGACCCTGGGGCATTGGCAACACTGGACTGCAGATCTTCAGAAAAGAGAAACAAAAGAGGTGAGGCCTACTAACTCCTGGCATTTGGTCTCAAGCCACATTCCAGACTTCACAGCAATGATACAGATCTCAAGCAGAGCATGGCCGTTTGCTGAGCAGTGGAGATACATTAGAATTCAAGAAATCTGAAGTTTCTGGAAAATGAGGGTCAACGTTCCAGAGAGGAGAGGGCAATATGCAGCAAAAAGGGCCCACAAATGTGTATGAGGGAGGGGGTTATCAGTAAGTCTTTGCTGCTGCACTAAGACATATATTAATAGGATGAAATTCTGCAAAGCTGAGTACAAAATGACTGAGATGCTATGAGCATGATGGTTCCCAGAGCTCACATGGGTGTGAAAATCACCCAAATTTCCAAAATGGAGAGAGTTCTACTGAACCACTTCAAGGCTGAGGGAGAGCTTTGAGAGGGCGATACCTTAACAGCAGCGAAACCATTTCTGGCAGAAAGGCTCTATTCTAACACTCACCCTAACAACTCTAAGTTGCATAACTGCCTTCTAAAGCCTAGCTCGCATAAAAGTAAGACCACAAAATCTAGAGATCTGACAATGTAAATTCACAATGTCCAGCATCCAATTAAAAAAAAAAACATGCCATGGAGCTAGAAAATAAAACCTACAGTCAGGAGAAAAAAAAGACAACAAGAAAGAGACAGAAAAATAAGAGATGATAGAATTATCAATGGCACTATAAGAGCTATTTACAGTGATTCAGTAACAGGTGGAACTTAAAAGATACCCAGCAAGAAATAAAGAGGACACAAGGAAATGGAAACACATTCCCCTGCTCATGGATCGGGAGTATCAATGTTGTCAAAATGGTAATACTCCCTAGAGCTTTATACAGATTCAATGCCATCCCTATAAGGATACCCATGACATTCTTCAAATAAATTGACCAACTACTCCTGAAATTTGTATGGAATAATAAACCCATCCTTGGGAAATAATAAAGCCGTCCTGGGGGGAAAAAAAGAAGATGGGAGGCATCACCTTTCCCAACTTCAAACTCTACTACAAAGCAGTAGTAATTAAAAGAGCATGGTATTGGAATAAAAACAACGGACCTATGGAATAGAGTTGAGAAACTTCGACAAGGAAGAGATACGAATGGCCAAAAGACACATGAAAAAATGCTCATCATCATTAATCATCAGAGAGATGCAAATCAAAACAACAATGAGATATCATCTCATACCACAGAGACTGGCATATATTCAAAAGAGCAAGAACAACAAGTGCTGGCGTGGATGCGGGAAAAGGGGACTCTCATCCTTTGTTGGTGGGAATGTAGACTAGTACAGCCTTTTGGGAAAACAAATATGGGCATTCCTCCAAAGACTAGAAATTGAGCTCCCGTTTGACCCAGCCATACCACTCCTGGGAATATACCCTGGGAAGCCAAAAACACACATCAGAAACACCATCCCCACTTTTTTTTTGGCTTTTTGGGCAATACCCAGCGATGTTCAGGGGTTTCTCCTGGCTCTACACTCAGGAATCACTCCCTGGCATTGGTAGGGGGACCATATGGGATGCTGGGGATCGAACCTGGGCTGGCATGGGCTGGCCTGCAAGGCAAACGCCATACCCGCTGGGCTATCACTCTGGCCCGCATCCCCACTTTTATGTTCCTAGCAGCATTATTCACAATAGCCAGAATCTGGAAACAACCAGTGTGCCCGAGAATTGATGACTGGATAAAGAAACTTTGGTACATCTACACAATGGAATACTATGCAGCTGTTAGAAAAAAATGAAGTTATAAAATTTGCCTATAAATGAAGGACATGGAGAGGATCATGTTGAGTGAAATTAGCCAGAAGGAAGAAGATATAGAATGACTGCATTTATTTGCATGTCATACACACACACACACACACACACAAACACACACACATATTATGATACCAATATCCAAGGTCAGATAAAACATGGATCAGGAGGTCTTTTCAAAAGTGGAATCTACCACAAGTGTCTGGGAGCCGGAGGTTGGGTGGGACAGAGAAGGGAACAGTGTGCTAACAATTGTTGTAAGTGATAATACCAGCCTAGAACTAAGTATTGAATACAGGCAAAAAGATACACATGATAACCTCTAAATGTATGTATCGCAATCCTCAAGAGTGTAAGAGGAAGGAAGAGAGAGAGAAAGAGGGAGAGAGAGAAAGAGAGAGAGAGAGAGAGAAAGAGAGAGAGAGAGGGAGAGAAAAGAAGAGATGGAGAACTCCGCCAGAGGTGAGCTAGGGGGAGAGGGGGTGGGAATCGGGGACATTGGTGGTAGGAAATGTGCACTGGGTGGGGATGGGTGCTGAAACAATGTATAACCGAAACCCGGATTTGAACATATTTGTAATTGTATATCTCACGGTGGTATAATAAAATATTAAAAAAGATTAACAAAAGATAAACTGCAAGGTAGCAAAAAGGGCCAAACGCAACAAACATAACAGGAGAACTGATTTACATAATCGAGTTGTTTGTGGTGTTGGAGGCTTGTTGGGGTCCTTGGGGGGAGATGAGTGGGAAAACTAGAGATGGGTGTGGTGCTGGAATTATTTGCATGAAAAAACATTATCAACAGCATTTAAACTACAGAATCTAAATCAATAAAAATGTTTTGAACTATAGATTTATATGTTTGTGTAATTTTTCCCCCTCAGGTAAGGGAATATGTTATGCCTAAGAAAAAGTATGGGAAATGGTAAAAAAGAATTAAAGAATACAGAAACAAAAAAAATCTGACTGCAGAAATGGTAATCTCAATTAACTTGAGAACGCACAAGGCTCACAGTGGAAAATTTCTTGAATCAATGGAATTTCTCCAGCAGAATTCTCAAAGACTTATGAACTTTGGTCCAAGAATCTCTGAAAGTTGATGTAAGGAAGCTACAGCAAGGGTAATCTGCTGAAAATGACCAAGAGGCAATTCGTTCCTTCCAGCTCATCTCTCATTCTATATGTAACTGGGTAAACACTCTTACTTTACTCTAACTGAATGTTTGTATTTTCAGATGAAAAGACAAGAGTCTCAGGGCCAGAGTGATAGCACAGCGGGTAGTGTGTTTGCCTTGTAGGCAGCTGACCTGGGTTTGATCTCTGACATCCCTTATGGTCCCCTGAGCACTGCCAAGAGTAATATCTGAGTGTAGAGCCAGGAGTACCCCTGAGCATCTCCAGGTGTTGTGACCCAAAAAAAAAAAAAAAAAAAAAAAGAAAAGAAAAGAGGAAAAGAGTCTTTAAAAGAAAAGGAGGATCTCTAGGCTGTCCTTGAGTCAGTCTAGCCCAGGACAGGGATATCACACTGAAAACAGGGGGGATTAAGTAAACTTATGCACACTCAACACTAAAAATGCATTAGTCTAAACTACGGTTACCAGGCTTTAACTTCTCAGCAGAATCTTTTCCTGGGAATTACCAACTCAAGAGTAAAGATATGAAGATTGGGAATAGCCAATGAAAGAACAGAGTCCCATCATTCAACAGTAAAACTCATAGCTGACAAATTCCATCCACTCATTTGGTAAAGTCAGTTTCTTAGTTTCTCACCCTTATATAGAAATTGACAACCAAATGCGTTTAATAATTACCAAAAAAAGAATCTAGCATAAAAATATATAGACCAGATGGACTAAAACATAAGACTTCAACTGGGAAAACAAAAAACCTGGAGAAACAAAAGGACTACATATATAAAAGAGAAGAAAATACAGTAAGATTATTCTTGGAAATATAAAATAGATCAAATAAAAAAGGCTACTGTTTAGCTTACTTAAAAAATTTCTCCTTTCCTTTTTGTTATTGTTGTGCTGCAATGACCAGGAGTCACGTACTTGTTTACGGTGATCACGCACTCTTGGTAGTGGGTGCTGAAGACTGCTATTAGGGATCCCAAACAGCAGTGATTGCTGAAGCTGCATTTGGAGCATGTGGGTTAGTGGTGGGGACAGAACTTGTGATCTCAGGCTTACAAGGAAGGTGGTCTGCAACCAAGCTATTCTCACGTCACCCCAAAAGGTGTTACGTTAAAAGGAAAAACCACAGACCGGAGCGACAGCACAGTGCTAGGACATTTGCCTTGCACACAGCCAACCTGGGTTCGATCCCTGGCATCTCATATGGTCCCCTGAGCACCGGCAGGAGTAATTCCAAAGTGCAGAGCCAGGAGTAACCCCTGAGCATTGCCAGGTGTGACCCAAAAAAGAAGAAGAAAAAAAAAAAGAAAAGAGAAAAGAGAAAATGGGAAAAAGGACTAAGACATGGAACAGATAATAGCAAAGAAAATCAGAGGACCAGTACAGGAGGGTTAGTATCAGCAAAAGGCATGTATGAAAGAGAAACATAATATTAGAGAAGGAAACCATCAACTAAGTACTCCAAGGGGTTTCCTTGATTCCAAGGATTTGAGTTTCCAGACCATCAGGGTCCCCCACAGCGCAGTACATGGAGGGGAGAGAGAGACTGAGGTGTGTGTGTGTGCTGGGGACTGGGGGGTAAAGACTCATACTAAGGCACATCGCTGTGAAATTCCAGAATACTTGGGACAAGAAGAAAGAAGACCTTACAAGCTCATAGGTAGAAAAACAATACAAGATCAGAAACGGCATTATTCTGGGCTTCTGAACAGAAGTCCTAGAAATGATATGACAACGAAACAACATCCTCTTGACCAGGAGAGAAATTATAACCAAGTTATATTCTGTTCCCAGATAAATTATCAAGTAGATATACAAGATATTACGCTGTTTAACATTTCAAAACAATTACTTGCACATATCTTTTCCTTCTTAGTGCTGCCGTCTCATGTTCATTGATTTGAAGAAAGCCTTTGATTCTGTTGAGACCTAAGTGGTCATCGAAGCCCTAGCCAAACAGGGTGTTCAAACCCAATACATCAAGATCCTTCATGAGCTGTATTATGGATTCACCACCAGGGTCTCACTATTCTACAAGAAAGTGATCATCGATGTCAAAAGAGGTGTTTGGCAGGGTGATACCATTTCACCGAAACTCTTCAGTGAAACTCTTTACCTAAACTCTTCAGCAAAAGCAGTTTCGGTGAAATGAAGAGTTTCATTTCACCTCGAGAATGTCTTGCGACAATTAAGAGTGGGAAGGAATGGGATTTAAGATACCTGGTCAGCAACTACATCACCTCTGCTTCGCTGATGACATCGTTCTAATAACACCAAACATTAGCCAAGTGGCACAAATGCTAGCTGACTTCGACCATGAATGTGGAAAGATAGGTCTACAGCTGAATCTCAACAAAACAATGTTCATGAAAAATAAACTAGTTCCAGATGCCCCATTCACTCTCAATGGAACAGACATCTCTGAATGCAGCAGTTATGTGTACCTAGGTCGAGAAGTCAGAGAGCGGCATGGAATGCCTTCAAAAGCATCGAAGAAATAGCTAAAAGGACAAAGTACCTCCGGCTCCAGGTACATCTTTTTGACTCTACCTTTCTCCCTGCATTAACATACGCCTCAGAGACCTGGGCCCTACAAAAGAAGGATGAGAACACTATTCAGGTCTCCCAAAGAGGAATAGAAAGAGTTATGCTTGGAATATCACGCCTCACTCAAGTGATAGAAGGAATCGGAGTTTGGACCTCCATCGATGATTGAAGCCAGGGACGCTGTCTCGTTTGCCAAGGTGTCGAAAATCAGATGGGTTGGACATGTAATGCAACTTGGAATGACTGATGGACTAGAGCCATTACTGACTGGATCCCACAGGGCGTCAAAAGATCACGTGGCCACTCACCTATAAGATGGTCAGACTTCTTTGCCAAGACCCTGAACAAATGGTTTGAGGCTCTTCGTATTTCTGAAGCAAGCAGATGCCATTGGGCTACACTGGCACGTGATAGGATCAAATGGAAACGTTATTGGCGCCCGCTCAAGCAAATTGATGAATAACGGGATGTCAAGTGATCAAGTGATCCTTTCCTTAAACTTATGCCCAAGTTTGTATCAGAGAGGTTTTCCCTTAGCACTTTTATAAAAGAACAAATACTGATCCTCATTTCCTTATCCCCTTTACTTTTCTTATTTGTATCTGCACTCTAACACAGTTCAGTTCTTTTCCTCCCCACAATATAAAACACCCTTGCTAATTTTAAGTCTCAAGAAGGCAAGGAATGTGTTCACTGATGTTATTCCACCTAGAACTGTGCCTGACATACAACAGAAGCCCCAAAAGCAATGTGTTGCTTTGACAGAAACTAAAATCTTCTTACAAATATAAACAGTAAAGCAACAGAAGAGACTACTTAGTGATGAGGATAAGATGATGGGAATTTCAGAAATACCAGGTCTCACTCAGAGGCCTCTTTCAGAAAGCAGAAAAAAATATTCTCTAACGGGATGGAAAGATCATCCCCTATGCGGCTTTCTCATTTTAGTCTAAGTAGGAAATGTATCTATCCTGCTTACTACCTTAATTGCAGATAAAAAATTTGTCTCTCGTTCTCCCTGTTCACAATGAAGCATTTTTTTCTGAATTAATTCAATCTTACTGAAATGCCTTAATACAATGACTCACTTAATAGAAATTCATTCTGAAAGACAGAGAACACAGACTGCCAAAAGCTCCACATTAATAGAATTCGGCTGGGTACGGTTATGGCTCAGATGAGAGTTGATGCCTCTCTCTGCTGCAGCTCTCTGCAGCTGCAGCTGCCAGACAGGGGAGAAGCTGACTGCTCACAGCACAGAATGTCAGCTTTGAACCAGAGCTGGAGGCAAGCTGCCAATAATCTGCAGGAGATAGCTGAAATGAAAATAGAAGTTAACAGGAAAACTGGACTGCTTTTCAAAATCTTGTCTATTCAATTAAGGCCTGTTATGCTTATATTTCCAAACATACGCAGCTTAAAAACAATTTATCTAATCAGCTCCGACAAATCCATTCCATTCATCAAATGTTCAGAAACTAAACTTTGTTGCCTGAGATTTACAGGCATCAACTTTTTAGACCTAGAAAATTGACTGCCAACCCCCTTATGTAATAATCAAGTAATTCATTTATCTTTTTTATCTTTGAAATTGTCTGCACCAGTCACAGTACCCAGCACATAACACTTGATAGTGCCTCCTAACCCCCTCATTTTTAAAAGACACGCAGGGTCAGAAATGTTCTATGGCTTGCCTTAGGATTAGCAGACAGATTTTACCCTGGTATTTTCTCTTAACGTCTCACTCAACTGAAACAGAAGTGAGAAGAAAGCAATGACCTCTTGAATCATGAGTCAACATGAATGAACACTACAAGTTAACTAGGGAGATTGACAAATAATCCAATTTGAGCTGATATTTTCTTTTTTTTTTTTTTTTTTTTTTTTGGGTCACACCCAGCAATGCTCAGGGGTTTCTCCTGGCTCTGCACTCAGGAATCACTCCTGGCAGTGCTTGGGGGGACCATATGGGATGCCAGGGATCGAACCCAGGCCGATGGGCCAGCCGCGTGCAAGGCAAACGCCCTACCCAATGGGCTATCGCTCTGGCCCCTTGAGCTGATATTTTCAAAGGTAACTTAGTTGGATGCATCAAATAACAATTCGAAAGGGAAGACCCTAAATTTTACACTGAGGATGGCTACATTTTAAAAACTTTTAATTAAAAATTTTAAATCTTTATTGAGGCACTGTGATTTACAACCCTGTTAATGATTTCATGCTGACATTATTTTTACAGCTTACCTGTCATCAGAGCACCTGCTTTCTTCCTCCAAGGTCCCAAAGGTCCCTCCCTAAAACTCAGTTCTCTGGACCAAATCTCCAGTTGTTTCTTTTGGCCTCTGTTGCTACCTCATGATGTATCTTTATGCCCCATATATGAGAGAGATCACTCTTTTCTTTTCTCTTCTCTTTTCTATTCTTTTCTTTTCTATTCTTTTCTTTTTTCTCCCTCCCCTCTCTCCCTCCCTCCCTCCCTCCCTCCCTCCCTCCCTCCCTTCCTTTCTTTCTTTTGCTTTTTGGATCACACCCGGAAATGCTCAGGGGTTACTGCTGGCTCTGTGCTCAGGAATTACTACTGGCGGTGTTTGGGGGACCATCTGGGATGCTGGAGATCAAACCCAGTTCGGCCATGTGCAAGGCAAATGCCCTCTCCACTGTACTATTGCTCCAGGTCTGAGAGGGATTATTTTATTTATTTATTTATTTATTTATTTATTTATTTTTGGTTTTTAGGTTCACACCTGGCGATGCTCAATGCTCAGGGGTTACTCCTGGCTCATTTGCTCAGGAATTACTCCTGGTGGTGCTCGGGGACCATATAGGATGCCGAGGATTGAACCTGGGTCGGTTGCAAGCAAGGCAAATGCCCTACCCGCTGTGCTATCGCTTAGGCCCCTGGATTATTCTTTACCTCTTTTCTTCTGACTAACTTCATCCAATTTTAACTGCACGAGTTCCCTTCTAGACACAAATTAAAAATATTAACTATATTTATTCATGTTTAATATTTTTACTGTGACTTTACACCAAGTTAGTACCATTTTCACGGACATATGCTGCATTTGTCTGAATATCTGCTCAGCAGATTATTTCAGTTAATAAAGCTCATATGACACGACAGGAATATGACAGGAAAGGGAGGCATCCAGGAAAGGTGGCATCATTATATTAATTCGATATTCAATGATGATCTTATAAAGAAGGCAAGAGAGAAACCATAGAACTATTTTAGGAAGAATCTGACAAGACCAGATCTGCATTTTAGAAAGATCATTTTGACAGCAACATGGAAGATGGTTCTGAAGAGGCAGGGAGGCAGAGGCCTTCGGCTCCTGAAGTAAATCCAATGAGAAATGATGAAGGTTCAGACTAAAGCAATGAAAGAACAAAGTGGACAAGTGAAGACAGATTTGAATGGCACTGCAAGTGGGGCCCTGCTAATCACTTAAAAAACAAAACAAAATAAACAAAACACCAAATTCACACTTAGTCACACTGGTGTTATTTCAAAACATAACAAAAAGGCAAGTGAATGGTTTTTCTAGCATCACCTTCATGCTTTTAAGACAGCAACTAAAGGCTACAGGAACTAAAGGCCCTTAGATTCTCTCAGTAACCAAGTGTCCAAGGGTATTTTGGCTAAAACAAAGCTCTTTTAAATCTCTATAGCCTGTATCCTAATATGTTACCACTGAAAGGGAAAGACAGGAAATGAATCAATAAATGTCAGGCACATGCTTGGCCTGGAAAGACACAGCATATCAAGGAACAGAAATCTGAAAACAAAGGCCCAGGGCAATTTAATTACCAGGCCGGAATCTGCTGACTGCCGGTTTAATTGTTTGAACAGTGCCCAAATTGTCCCGACAAGGTGCCACCCTAAGGTTTTTGCACCATTTACTGCACATGACCACATGGACAAACATAAGAGACAGTCTAAAGAACTCAGAAATCCTGAATATCTTTCATTACTCACACCCAGAATTCGTAAGAAAAATTGTAGAGTCAAAATCTATTTACAAATAACCCAAGATTTAGCCACTTCATTTGACCGTTTACATACTCCCTTGCCTTCAGATCAAGAAAAGACACGAGAACCACTTTTGTATAAGAAATGGAAAACAAAATTACTCAGATTTGGTTCCTATGCTCTTATTTACCATTAAGCTCTGGAAAAGATTATTTTAGGGCCATGTGGGAGTTAAGAAAGAATGGAACTGGAGGGTAATTGCCAGTAAGTACTCAAACTTGTTCAGTACACTAGAGGAAGCCAACACTCTCCCCTGATTCAATTAGCATTTCCTCATTCACTTTTATCTGCTGAAGAGTAAACCAACAGAAAACTCCCTTTCAAAAAACGAACAAAGAAGTATCTCAGACTGTGTAACCTGGCAGAATGTTCTCCCTTTGGCTTCACTGAGTAAATAAGGTGTAAGAGGCTGAAGAGAACCATTACACCATTCATCGAACAGGTGTTTGTAAAATGCTGTGTACTGTGCTAAGTCCTTAGCACAAGTTTACACTCAAGTAGAGATAAAAAGATACACATCAAGGGGTTGGGGATGCAGCTCATCAGGGTAGAGTCCTGAGGTGGGTTCCCTGCACTGTACAGCTCCCACACAGAGCCCCACTCCCAGCCAGTGGCCTCTGTAACAATAGTGACTCACAAACAAAAGATACACACAGATATTTTAGCTAAACCAATGAAATGCAGTTTGCAGGTCGATTCTAAAATTGGTTGTGCAAAGACAGAGAACTATAAATACACTCTCATAAGATGAAATCAATATGGATAGAGAAAGACTTAACTGAAGAGGGGAAAACATAAAAAAATTGACTGCTGAAAAAGAGGGACATGGTTTGAATACGTAGGATGCAAATGGATATTTTCTTTTTCAGACTCTAGAGTGATCCAGGCACAGATCTGGAATCAGAAGCTGCACGTGTTCCTTTTGGGAAGCAGTGTGTCAGTCTTGTTATGGGTTTTGTGGTCATTAGATTTGATATGGTCATTAGATTTGGTAAGAAGTCCACTGGCCAGTTTCCAAAGTACTGAAGACTCAAAGCTTTCCTTACTCCTATTAAATACAGGAGAGAATATGGAACCAAAGCAACCAACATAAGAAGCTATGTCAAGAACAGTCATACCCACTATAATAGAAAAAAAAATTCTTTCAAGATTTTTGTTTCGCCTGTTTCTAGTTTCAATAAGAACATTAAATTAATGACATCTATCAAGATTTAATTCAATTGACTGACATTCTTCAGGGCATGGGGGAGGGAAGGCAGAGAATTATTCCCGCAGAAGAAAGAGCAATGTACAAAGTCTCTGAGACAGAAGAAGCTTGTTAAGTTCAAGCGCCTTAGGAAGACATAGCCAGCTGGGTAGTAGAGCTGCTGAAAGCTCAGGCTCTGAAGTCTTCAAGATTTGGTTATGCCACTGGACTGCTCTTTTAACTTGGGCAAACTGTTTCCCCTCAGTTTCATCTGTAAAATGGAGCTATTAATAGTCTCCATTGCCTAAGGTTTCTGAAAAAGTTAAATGACATGGTGTATTTACACAGGACTTAGCACAGTATCTAAGCACATGGCAGAAATGGTATCTTTATTGTTACTCTTTTTTAAATCTGGGTGGGTAGAGTATAATCATCCTTGTTGGCTTTGTAAAGAAATCCTAGCTTTTAAAAAGCTTTTTAAAAGCAATAAAAGCCCTTAAAATATTTGTTTTAACTTGGTTTTTGTTTTCAAAAGACAGATTACTTAGTATTGACACCAGTTGGGGGTGAGAACAGTAACACTGTATGCTTAAAACAGCTTTTTAGAACTACTGTAAACCATGTTATCTAAATTTAAAAAAAACTTCAAAGGAAACTTTTATTCTAGAATTTATTCTTAAGAAGTATTCTGCTTTGAAGACTCAATGCTTTCTTCTCTTACACAAAATTCTGTATAAATATAATCTTTTCATAACCAGAAAAGTTAGGGCCAACTATGTAGCTCTTAGGTCTTTGTCTCAAATTAGTGGCTGTTTGTCCCTCTAAGACATATTTTCTGATTCCATTCCTTACTCTTCTGTAGTTCAGGATTTCTGTTCTTGAGTGTTCTCTCTTTTATAAGCCCTGTAAATGAACCAAACAAAAATAAAGGGCACAGACACCACAGCTGCACAGGGGTCAGCCACTGTGGAGTGGCCCTGCCCACAGCCCCTGCCCTCTCAGGGGTCATCACTGTAGATATGTCCCCTGTCCACAGCCTCGCCACACAGGTCATCACTGTAGATATGTCCCCTGTCCACAGCCTCCCCACACAGGGGTCATCACTGTAGATATGTCCCCTGTCCACAGCCTCGCCACAAGGGGTCATCACTGTAGATATGTCCCCTGTCCACAGCCTCGCCACACAGGGGTCATCACTGTAGATATGTCCCCTGTCCACAGCCTCACCACACAGGGGTCATCACTGTAGATATGTCCCCTGTCCACAGCCTCACCACACAGGGGCCTCACTGTAGATATGTCCCCTGTCCACAGCCTCGCCACACAGGGGTCATCACTGTAGATATGTCCCCTGTCCACAGCCTCGCCACACAGGTCATCACTGTAGGTATGTCCCCTGTCCACAGCCTCACCACACAGGGGTCATCACTGTATATATGTCCCCTGTCCACAGCCTCACCACACAGGGGTCATCACTGTAGATATGTCCCCTGTCCACAGCCTCACCACACAGGTCATCACTGTAGGTATGTCCCCTGTCCACAGCCTCGCCACACAGGGGTTATCACTGTAGATATGTCCCCCTGTCCACAGCGCCCCCACAGGGGTCATCACTGTAGATATGTCCCCTGTCCACAGCCTCGCCACAAAAGGTCATCACTGTAGATATATCCCCTGTCCACAGCCTCGCCACACAGGGGGTCATCACTGTAGGTATGTCCCCTGTCCACAGCCTCGCCACACAGGTCATCACTGTAGATATGTCCCCTGTCCACAACCTCACCATACAGGTCATCACTGTAGATATGTCCCCTGCCCACAGCCTCACCACACAGGGGTCATCACTGTAGATACGTCCCTGTCCACAGCCCCCCACCCCCACAGGGGTCATCACTATAGATGCGTCCCCTGCCCACAGCTCCCCCACAGGGGTCATCGCTGTAGAATATGTTCCCTGCCCAGAGACCCACTACACAGGGGTCATCACTATAGATGCATCCCCTGCCCACAGCCCGCCCCTCCCAGGGGGTCATTGCTTTAGATAGCTCCTCCTGCAAGTCAACAAAATCACTGGCTAGAGGAAACCTAATCAGATGGAGCAAGAAAACCAGATGGCACAAGAAACCTCTCTGTGCAAAGGAGCAGCAGCTGAGGACAGTGCAAAGCCCTAACGCCATTTCTGAATTAGCAGGGCAAAGTCAGGGTAATCAGCACCAGGAGCAAAACAGAACTCGGAAGCAGCAAGCTGCTGAGAAGTTATGTGGGGCTCAAGGTGAAAGTTTTGTGTTTTTTATTGGGGAATGGTTTTCCTGAAAGCACCGGTGTCTTTATGACCTGCAATTGCTCCACGGTTCCATTCTACAAGCCCAGAACACTCTGCTGTTGATTGGCTTTTGTCTCTTCAGAACTCAGACTTCGCAGTCAGCCATTTCAACTCTGCCCTCTCTGGCCACACAGCTCCTCCATGAGTTTGACCTCCTACCGTTCCAATCCCCAACCTGAGTCATTCATAATGTCTTCTTTTTCCTCCTGAGTTGGAAAGATGACTGCGAGTCTACCAAGAGCGCCCACATCACTAATTACCCATGCTCTGATTCATCCCTTGACTGTCGTTTGAGTCTCTCCATCTGCTCTCACCCCTTTCCCACACCACAATGTCTAAGTACCAGTTTCCCTGATGTCTCATCTGCTATATTACAGAATGAATTAAAGCTATCCCCTAACAACACACTCATTTTCCATTTTACCCCCAAAGCACCTCTGTAGCTATGTCCTTAGCACAAGCTCTATTTCTCACTGGGACTAAGAAGGTGAAGCTTCTCTCTTCTAAGCCAACCATTCCTTCCTGTTTCATTCCATTGTCTCTTGTCTCTGGTTTCCTGCCTATATTTTCTTTTCAGGTTTCTTCAAGAACACTACCAGTATTGTATCAACAAAACGATACTACAATACTGAATTCCAAGAACACAAATTATACCTGTTTCCTCCTTGCTACCTTGAATACTCTAAACAGCATTATATTCTCTCCCTTTGCTCATCACCCATCACTGCTGGAATCTGACTTAGCTCCCTGTTTAATCAGAGACTCTTCAGTCATCAGGAATTCCTCATGACCACACTTGCCTTCCCTCACTCACTCCAAGCTCTCCCTTCCTTTGGCGAAGCAGAACAGAAACTGACCTTATTTCCCAAAATATTCTTCTATTTATCCCATCTGCTTTATAAATGAAGTCATAAACAAAACTCACTTCTCAGCCTCTTCTCTTGGTGAAATTACAAATTCACTCATTACTTTTATGCATATAATTCTCATAATTTGATGTCTGTCCTATAAAAATCTTTTTGATAAAAATATTTACCGTGGTATAATTTTACTGACATAATATGCAAATTCTAAGTCACTAGTGAGATCTGGTTATTGTACACTCTGTACATTTTATAATTCAGTCAATCCAATATGCACCTAAAATACACTCAAAAACATTTCACCATTCAAGATAATTTCCTCTTACTCCTTTTCAGTAAAATATCTCCTCTCCTGGGATGGTACAGTACTTGCCTTGCATTTAGCCAGAGTTTGATTCCCAGCATCACTCATGGTCCCCAGAGCCCACCAGGAGTGATTCCTAAAGTCAGGAGTACACTCTGAGCACAGATGGGTGTGGCCCCAAAACCAAAACCAAGAAACCAAAACCAAACAAAACAACCCGTCCATAGAAAGAGGGTAAAAGGCAACCACTTTCTCACTTCTATTATCAATTATCATATTTTTTGTTAAAAACTTAATTTTCTGGTTTGGGGACCACACCCAGTGATGTGCAGGACTTACTCCTGTTTCTGCACTCGGGGAACACTCCTGGCAGCTCACGAGATCATATGGGATGCGGGGATCAAACCCTGATCAGCCGTGTACAAGGCTAGTAATCTACCTACTTTATCTCTCTGCTTTCCCTCCAGTCAATGATATAGATCTGCCTGCAGTAGAACTTCATATAAACAGAACCAAACGGCACATTCTCATCTCTAAGTTCTTTTGCTCACATGATATCACTAAGATTTGTTCCCGTTGTTGCCTGTAGGATAGCTAATTCCTTTTTATTGCTGTGTCATCTTCCATTGTATTATAACACAATTTGTTTTGGATACATTCTTCTGATTATGGATACTTGAGTTGCTACTTATGAATAAAGTAGTTATGACCATCTACGTACAGTTCTTTTATGAACATTTAAGCTTTTCTTGGGTTAATATCCAGTGTGGAATTGTTGGGTAATGGGATAGTTTTATGTTTAGCCTGCTAAGAAACTTCTCCCAAATTTTACACTCCTACTAGCAGAGTCTGAGAATACTAGCTGTTCCATAGTCTCACTACCATTCTGATGATCAGCCTTTTCAGCATTTCAGTTGGTTTGTCATGTTATCTCACCATGGCTTTTAATTTGCATTTCTTTTATGCCTAATAATGTCGTCTAATTTTCCATGTGCTTACTGGCTATTTATATATCTTCTTTTGTGAAGTGTCTGGTCCAGTCTTTTGTTCATTTTTAAATTGGGTTGTTTGTCTTTTTTATTGTTGAATTTAAATTCTCTTTTGGAATATCATTTGTTTTCCTATCTTCAACTGCTAACAGCTCATATCAAACTAAATGTTCTGATGTTATCTCCAATAGCACATTTGAAATTGAATTTACAATTTTTTAGCTGAGAACCAGATGCTGAGATTGCTGTCAATCATTATCACAAATGCTCTTTAATCACCAAGATCTTATATCAAAACTCTTAAGGTTTTATTCGAAATCATCAATGTGAACGATGAGAGGCAGGCAGCAGAATTTTTAATTATTAATTTTGCTGGAGGGTTCTAGGACTCTATGCTTCACTCTCGGACTCTGCCACCTACTCACTGCGTGACTCTGGGCAGATTACTGGGTCTTTCAGGGCCTATATTAAATTTTTTATTCAGTTTAAATAAGTGAATTGTGTAAAGTACTTTAACTAGTACCCAACAAAAGGGAGTGCTCAATAAATATCACTCATTGTCATTTTTAGAACTAGAAATGCCTTTTTGCCTGAAATCTTTTCTCATGGTCTGACAACTAACATCTTAATGTAGGCACTAAGTCTCTTAAATCTAAACAACTGAAACTCTCCTAAAGAGCCCCTTTTCTCTAATAATTCAGGCTATAGCGCCACTGTATTTGTCTTCTTAAGGAAGTTTTATACACATTGTTACCTTTAAGCTCACCAATACCCTTGCTAACAAATAATCCTAACTTAAAATTTTTATCTAAAAATTCAATGTCTCTATCACTGATCCTTATACACCTTTCCAACATATTCCCCATACAGGAACAGGGGAAAACTGAAACACACTTCAAATGACTAAAAAAAAAAAAAAAAAAGAAAAGGGAAAAATAGAAAAAAGTCAGAAGCAGCAAAATAAGCACATTGCTTTGGGAACTGAAGGTAAATTCAAATTACCCAGTTAAAAGAAGTGAAAATGGTTATATCCGAGGAAGGAAAATGAGTGTGGAAAAACCAAAAAGTGATGTTACTGGTAATATACGTTGATGTTCAACTTTTGCAAAAATAAAAACAGAGAGAGGGAAGGGAAGGGAAGAGGGAAAGAGACAGGAAGAGAAAGAGAAACAGGAAACAGGCAGGAAGAGAAGGAAGAAGGATGGTCATTACCTAGAACGAGTAGTATAATATGCAATTTGGAGGTTTTGCCTACAACAGGGCGGTCTACCAGAGACCTATGTATGGAAAGCTGGGCACCTCTATTGATGTTAGGCAGCTACCCTATTTATGGACTGAGGAGTTTGGATTTTAACCAGCGAGTAATAGGAAGGTAAGTAACATTTACTGGACTCAATAGTAACATAATGAAAATATCTTTTGAAAGATTAAATAGTAATTATGCCTAGCTAGAAGAGAACTTGACTGGGAAAGGAACAAGGTCTTCATGAATTGAGACATGAGGTGATGAAAGCCGAGATCAGGGTGACGACTGTGGAAACAGGAGGATTTAATTTCAAGTCATTTTTCAAGAACACAGGGAATGGTCTGCTTGCCAACTAAATCTAAAACTAAAGGAATAAAGGAGGGAAAAAGGAACACAATGTCCTCAACACTGATAGGACCCAAAAGAACACTTAAAAAGTTAAAAGCAATTCCAGTTATAAACACGAAAGATAAACCTTAATACATGGCTTGGAATACTTCAGTTCAATATTTTTATGTGGTTCTTTTCCACACAAATCTCCAATGACAAAAACATGTATGGCTCTGGGGCAATGGGTCAAAGCTAAGGTACCAGATCTGATCCCTCACACAACATGATCCTTTGAGCACTGCCAGGGATGTCTCCCGTCTTCCCCAGCATCACTGGACCTGAGTAGTGGCCACGTGGCCTTTCTAGGCACTGAATATTTGGCCTAGCTGATCCATCGTGGAGAGTGGCCCCTGGAGATCCCTCAGTACTGCCTGGGAGGTTTGAAAATAAGTATTACACATTGAAAATTCCCAAGTTATGCCTCAATTTACAGAAAACAACATGAGCAAAACTTTCATCAAAGGACTAATAAGAAAGAGCACTATGAATAATTCATTTCTACAGAAATGGATATTTATTGGGTCATACCCCTTTTAATTTAAAACTATAGCCATAAGCTTCAAAAAATATCCTAAGAGATAGAGACTTTTAAAATCTTGCTCCTGACCTCACAGGCTCTTATCAACTACTTCCCATTTCTTTTCTTCCTATTTGTAGAATAACATTTCAAAGACTTGTCTGTTTTAGTCTCGATTTTTCTTCTTACACACTGGATCTAGCTTTAGGACTACATGCTCCACCATAACTTCTCTTGCCAACTGCCAAACACAACACTCATTTGTCAGTCCTCACTTTTCTTCACCTATCAAACAACATTCGACGGGATGTCCACTCCATCCTCCTGAAACTCTTTCTTCATTTGATTTCCAGGTCAACATTGTCTCTTTTTTTTCTCAACTGCTTTAATATATTTGTGCCTGAAGGATCAGATTACTACTACTCTGGTCCACACCACTAGCATTTCTCCTAGACAACTGCCAAAGCCTTCTGCCTGGTCTCCCAGTTTCCACCCTTGCTCACTAGAAGCTACTCTCAAGAAAGCAGTAATTGTAAAATGTTGGCTTACTTGCAATTACTTCTTTGCCAAAACCCTTCTAATGATTTCCTAATTTTACTCACAGTAAGAGCAAAAGTTCTTACAATGACCAAGAAATTCTGTCCCACTCCTGACTCCCACTTACTTACCTTTCTGGCCTCATGTCCTTGCTAGTCTTCTGCTATTCCTTGACCACGTTAGTCGCAGGGTTGACACTGGGTCTTTGTACTTACTTTTCCCCTTGTCACTGTCACTGAGCTTTTCACACTTCACTCACATGAGACTCCCGCGACCACCCTAATACTGCACTCAACTACCCTACTCCACGTACCCCTTCCTTTCTTTACTATTTTACAGCATTTATCACCATCTAATACACTATTCAATTGGTTCCCCTGGGGACAAATTTTAATTCAAGTTCATGAGAATAGAAGCTTTTTATTTTCTTCACTGCAGAATTATCACACAGAACAGTGTGTGTCGTTTGCAAAGATGATTTCTTGGAAGACACTGAAGAAACAAATGACTAAATTTAAGAAATAATAGGAAAAAAGAAAAGAACAAACGAAAGGCAAAAAGAGAAAGGAGTAAAAGAAAAGAAAGAGAAAGAAAGAAACTGAACTAAAATAACGCAACTGTTAAATGGGGTAGGCTGCACTGCACACCAGATCTGTTTGCTTCAAAGCCCATACCACTCCAGTCTAGAGCCAGTTAAGAAGTTTCCAGTTACAACAAATATACAAAGAATGTAGCGGCTAGAGAGATACTGCTGTAGGTAAGGTGCTTGTCTTGCATTTGGCGGACCAGTTTTAATCTTTGGCATTGAATACAGTTCCCTGAATACCACCAGGAGGGATCCCTGAGCACAACATAGGAGTAAGCCCTGAGCATCAGTAGGTGTGGTCCAAAACCATTCCTTACCCCTAAATAATTTTAAAAAGCTCATTAAGTTGGGGCTGGAGCAATAGCCCAGCGGGTAGGGCGTTTGCCTTGCCGTGGCCGGCCCGTGCCGGCCCAGGTTCGATCCCCGGGCATCCCATATGGTCCCCCGAGCACCGCCAGGAGTAATTCCTGAGTGCAGAGCCAGGAGAAACCCCTGAGCATTGCCGGGTGTGACCCAAAAAAAGCAAAAAAAAAAAAAAAAAAAAAGCTCATTAAGGAATGGCTTAATAAGGAAAAAACGATGAAAAAACACTATCTTTAAAATATAATTAGAAAATTATCCAATCAGAACAATTTATTTAAAATTCAACTGTAAGTAGCATATTTTTCAAAACTATAGATAAGTATATATAATTATTCCTCTAAAATAACATTAAGGACAACTTGGAGAGAATCAGAGGTATCTGTGCTCAATTGAGATGAGTAACATGGACCAAGTCAACACCTCTCTCACTTCAAGCCATCAAACAAGTGAAAAACCAGCATAAGAAATTTTATAGAGCACGCAACACTGAACAGCACTCAAAGGAGTGGTCCATGAGAGAAAGAATAGGTGAGGGTCAACCTGCGAATGTTCCCAGTTCTAGGACATTGAGTGAGATGGATCTCAATTTCTGTAATAGTTTCAGAGACTGCTTCCTCTGTGTGTATGTGAGAAAGAGAAGTTTTATTAAAATGTCCACACTAAATACATGTAATTATTACATGTGAATTATTCCTCAATAAAGTCGTGTAAAAATTAATCTGACTTAAATTTAACTTAAAAAAAACAAAACTGTTTAGACCGCCTACAATGTTTAGGCATCAAACAAAAATGAAATAGGAAAAAAAAAGCAAAAACTATGAAACTATGTCTAGGCTTTGAAGGATTAGAATCGATCATATGGACCAAATAGTGAAGTACTTTCTGTTAGGGATAAAGGAACTGGATCCCAGAGGTTTAGCGACTTGCCTGAGATCTTGAATTATAGTTGTCAGCCTACAATACTATCAGACCTACAATAACAGGACTGTATTATTTATATGACCCTGTAGCCCAATACCTAATGGAATTCCTGAGACATAGTCAAAGCTCCATAAGTATTTGTTGACCAGTATTTCCCTGGAAAGAAGGTGAAAAGGAGAGGAAAAACTCCTTTGCAATATGATTGGAAGTTTCCTCTTTTTAAAAAAAATATTTTCATTTTTTAAAGATTTTATTATACCACCATGAGATGAACAATTACAAAACTATTGCCTCTACCTACAATTCTTTGGTTTCTTTAACATGAAAGAATGAAAGACTAATTTTACTTTTTGGTTGTTGTTTTCCTACTTATCTTTTCTTTCTCTGTTTTTTGAAACACTGAGTTTTATATAAATGTCAGTGCATAAATAATATTCCATATTTTTAGATTATTGGACATTTTCATTTTAAACTTGCCTACACCTAAATAAGCTCCCCCACCAAACCCTAGAAAATCCTTCATTCATGAAGAATATTTTCAATTTAAAAAAGTTAATGTAAAAGACTTACCAAAAATTTCTCCATTTTTGGCATATTCTGTCACAAGGTACAGCATACTTTTGGTCTCCATTACCTGTTAAGAAATAATCCCATATTAGTGTCACAGGAAAAGACTGTAATTTACCACGATATTCTATAGTATTACTTCAAGTAAAATCAGTGATAGAGATGAGCACTGTGGGAGCTCCCTGCTGGCCCCTATCAGTACCCCACACACAGCCTGACTGGCTGGAAGTCGCCCTGGGACCCCGAGTACTGCTTGGGAGGTCCCTGCCCCATTAGTGAAAAGAAAGAAGTGAAGTTAGAGCAGTTCAGAAGCTGATGTTTCCAAGACTCATGACAACCTTTCACTTTTCTTTATGATGTTAAGGACGGAGCCCAGAGCCTCACACATAAGAAGAGGCAAGCACATACCCTAACACTGAGCTAGTTTCAGCCCAACAATACTTGCGAATTATTTTTGCACACAAACTAATTTTGGTGAAAAAATCTAGAGCTGTGCTCTTCCAAGTGTGATGCACAGACCTCAACAGCAAGAGCACTTCCCAGGCATCTGTTTGAACTGATGAATCTCACCCTAGATTTCTAAAACAGAATCTGCATTTTAACAAAATCTCCAGGTGACTTTTTTTGAACATCAAGTTTAAGAAATACTAATATGCTAGTATTTAGTAATAGGAAAAACTTCAGAGTTTTAAGATTAATCTGAAAACAAACAAACAAACAAAGAAACAAACAAGGAAACAAACCAAAAAATACAAACCTCAGCGACTTTGCCAGCTCTGTTATGATGTGTCTTATTTAACAGATGTATTTAATACATTAGGGGTCAGTTCATCAGGTCTGCAAGGTAGTTAATCTGACACAACTGTAGTATTCCTCCCACTTTAATACTGTTACTGAATATTGCAACTTAAAAACAGTGTTCAAAAGCTTCTTCTTCACAACTCCATTAAGCTATCCTTTTATTTAAGTAAGTTTAAAGGAAGAGTGTTATTATCACAAACCTATCAAGCCAGAACTCTAAGAATTACTTATAATTTGGGATAGGTTAAAAAGTAAATTAATTTAACTGATTAATTAAAAAATGACAAAATTATGATACAAAACATGGGCAGCTTCCACCTCACTTTGGCTCTGATTCATAAGACACTTTTTCTTTGGCTTTTTGGTAAACCCCTCCTCTCAGGGGTTACTCCTGATCAACATTTGGGGTAGCTTCCTGGCTGTGTTTGGGGCCAATGCGGTACTGGGAAGAAAAGCATGTGCTCAGCCTGCTGAGCCATTTCCCTGGTCTCTCCTCAGAGATTTCAAAAGGATGACGTTTAGCTTCTTATGAGTAGCCTCTTTAAATATTATTTAAAAAAAGTCTAAAGCCCCCCAAAACACATGGCAGAAACACTATCTGTACCAAGTTATTCATTGCTGCGCTGTTCACAATAGCTAGAATCTGGAAACAACCTAAATGCCCGAGAACAGAGAAGTGGCTAAAGAAACTGTGGTACATCTATACTATGAAATACTATGCAGCTGTCAGAAAAGACGAAATTATGAAATTTACCTGTAAGTGGATGGACATAGAGACTATCATGCTGAGTGAAATTAGTCAGAAGGATAAGGACAGATATAGAATGACTGCATTCATTAATGGGATATAAATAGATACCCGTGTTTTACTAAGTGTGGGAAATGGTAATGTCAGACTAGAACTCACCATTGAATATACACAGAGACTTAAATGATAAACTCTAAATATCTGCAGGGCTAGCCACAATGTGTAAAAGAAGAGGGAGAGAGATGCAGAGACAGAGAAACAGTGAGAGAAAGAGAGGAAACGGGGGCACCTGCTATTGAGGCAGCCTGGGGGTGGGCGAAAGGGGGTGTGGGCACATTGGTGGTGGTAATGGGGCACTGGTGGAGGGATGGGTGCTGGAATACTGTATTACCAAGAACCAATTATGAACACCTTTGTAATTGTATGTCTCATGGTAGTATAATAGAAAAATAAAAGTCTAAAAGAGAAAAATACTCTATATAAATTTGACCTTAGAGGTCCTGTGCAGTTTTGGTATGTAAAGAATTGTTCTGAGTGGTGTACCAGTCTGTAACTATTAGCAATGCTGTAGCTAATGCCAGTGTTAAAGGTCTCCAACGGCCTCCATACCTAATGGCAGTGTTAATGGTCTCCAATGACCTCCACACCGAATGGAGTGTTAATGGTCAATGTTCAATGACCATACCTTTCCATACCTTTCAAATTGCAAATATCTATAAAAAGTTGTTAAGCCTATATATATATATATATATATATATATATATATATATATATATCTATATATATATATATATAATATATATATATAAAATCTGTGCATGCATCTATATACATATGTGTGTTTTTATATACATAGATATAAATAACATATTTAGGTCACTATATATACTCTGCTTAATATAAAATGCGAGAAGATAAATATGAATAATATTTTTTTATTAGAAGGTTTCTATGGCAATAAAAGGTCCTAAACTATAAACTGTCTGGTGTGGTATAAATATATTCTACAATCACTGCTGATTTAGAGCTACTAATGTGATTAATTGTTTGGCAAAGCTTCTGAAAATGTGACGGTCATGAGTCAGTACAGGCCGAGTCCAGCATGCCTGGGTGACACATCATAGCTACAGACCAAAGTCACAGGCCAGCAGACTGAAAAGCTGCCTTTAAATGTTTTCAAAGTAAAAGTACCATTAGTTTTTTGCCACAATAAAAATGGTTAAGAAAGTATTCAAAATAAATTTTATGTTTTCTAATATAAAGTTTCTACACATTAATGAATAAGAATGTGAAAGAAAACTTTGGTACTACAAAATCCCTTAACTATGAATTACTTTTTTAAAATTAGAGAAAGCTTTCTATTTAAAAAAGTTTATCCTTAAAATGGATAGTTTACAAAATTATGTCTAATTAGTTGACATTTAAAAAAACAGTCAATTTATTTTATCTGATAAAATAACCCAAACCATAATTTGGCCCTGACTATTAAAAATTACAAGTAACATATACTTTAGCCTTTATATTTCACAAAGCATAAACTATTCTTTTTAACTAAGTAAAGCCCCATTAAAGGTTCAGACAGCAAAATTTAGCTGAGCATTATCAATTTACAACTGCAAACTTTCTTTTTTTTTTTTTTTTTTTTGCTTTTTTGGGTCACACCCGGCGATGCTCAGGGGGTTACTCCTGGCTCTGCACTCAGGAATTTACTCCTGGCGGTGCTCGGGGGACCATATGGGATGCCGGGATCGAACCGGCCGGCACCAGGCCAGCCGTGCAAGGCAAACGCCCTACCCGGCTGGGCTATCGCTCCGGCCCCCAACAACTGCAAACTTTCTAATGAAATAGCTTGTAGTCTGCAAGATAATTTAAAATGAAGTTCTAGTATTTTTTATTTTCTAATTTTTTAAGAATGAAAAGAAAAATATTCACTCTAAGTAAAGCATATCATTAATGTTTTTACAGATATTAAAAAAAACTAATGCGAGAAATGATGATGTAAAATACAATCCTAAATGTCAGAACCATGGAAAAGAGAAAGCCCAAGGCGTACCTGATAAAGTTTGATTATGTGAGGATGGTCTAACAACTTCATTATTTGTACTTCTCGGTATATTTTCTCAAGGTTCACGGCGTCCAGCTGAGATTTATCTATGATTTTTATCGCCACCTGCATCCAAAACAAATAAATACAATTAGCACTTTTCCCATTTAAGAATATTTTTTTCAAATAAATGACACCTGAGACTTAGCCTGTAGATGGCTAAGACAGTGAAGGTAACTGATTTAAAAGAATGCTCATTCACTCCACAAATATTTATCAGAAGTCTTTCATGAAAGGGCACTGTGGTGCATTTTGTTTGGGAGTGTCACAATGTACTATGAAAAATAACCCTAACAAGTGACTTTTTTTTTGACATGGATGTCCTTAAAAGGATTTTTATTTCCATTGAAACAAGTTACAGGTTATTCATGGTTGAGTTTCAGGTGTACAGTGATCCAACACTAATCCCTTCACCATTAATTTTTTTCCCCTTATGTCACACCTGCCAGTTCTCAGGGTTTACTCTTGGCTCTATACTCAGGAGACGCTCCTGGAAGTGCTGGAGGGACCACGTGTGGTCCTGGGAATTGAATCCTGGTCGGCCACGTACAAGACTAGTTCCCTGCCTGCTGTATTATCTCTCTGCCCCCTAGAAGAATTCTTAATAGCATTTCCCCTTCAGAATAGAAGAAAAAAAAAAAAAAAAAGTGGCTCTGCATTTTCTTGTTGTCGTGGAATTAAATTTATATGTTAGGGCTCTTCTTCATTTCTTGCTTCACCACCCCTGGTCACACTGCCTTGAATTTAGTTTCCACATCTCTACTCAGATTGCTGGATTTAGATTTGTTCAAAACAGAAGAGGTGCTTTTTATTCTTTCCTTAGATGTGTGATTTGTTTTGTTTTAATTTTTTTCTTCTTATACTTCTTATTCTTATTTTATTAAGGTACCATCATGGGTCAAGGGATATTCCATACTCCTAGAGTGTAGCTAATTTTATACAGTCTAGAACTTAAGTGAGTAACTCAAAAGCACTGTTAATATCTGTGGTAGGAATATCAGGTAATTGATCCGAAGTGTACTTGCGTTTTTTCAGTTATTGGAGTACAGTGTTAAAATATTCAGTGTTGATGAAGAGCCTCACGAGCGGCTGGGGAGGCTGGAACTTCGGCTCGCCCCGGGCCCAACTGACTGTGCCCCCCCCCGAGGGCAGATGGGTTTTGGGGAGTGGGCCCATCGCCTCTGGGGGGTCCCGGAAGCAGCCGGATGAGGCTCGCCCATCACACTAGCCACCATTTTCGCTGTCTGGACGCTGGGAAACTGCCTCACGACCAGATTAACAGAGCAAAACCAGTTTGAGTCCAGGTAGGCAGCTCCCAGAAGCGGAAATCACTGGGAATTCATCAGATGGAGTCAGGGGGTCGGCCATTCCCCCTCCATTTTGTCAAGCCTGGTGGCCCCGCCAGGAGCTGCCCTGGGGTCTTTTGATGCGCTGTATTCCACGATGTGCAGGAAAGTTTGGCGGGAGTGAGAGATAAAGAGGAGAGAAATGACATACAGAACCCGCCAAGTAGTTAGGGTGTGGTAGGGGGAGGGAGGTGGGGACATTGGTGATGGGAGATGGGTTTGGGTGGAGAGATGGGTGTTGGAACACTGTGGAACCAAAGCTCTACATGAGCATCTTTCAATTGTGTGTCTAAAATGGTGTAATAATATTTGGGAAATAATAAAATAAAATTAAATTTAAAAAAATTCAGTGTTTATCCTTTTGAATGACCCCAATCTTTTGTTGTATGTAGAAAATTCACAATTGGGTATGTTAAAAATTATTAAGGCCTGGGGGCCAGAGTGATAGCACAGTGGGTAGGGTGTTTGCCTTGCAATGTGGCTGACCTGGGTTCGATCCCGGCATCCCATATGGTCCCCGAGCACTGCCATTAGTAATTCCTGAGTGCAGAGCCAGGAGTAACCCCTGAGTATGACCGGGTGTGACCCAAGAAGCAAAAAAAAAAAAAATTATTAAGGCCTAAATTAAAGGCCTTTCCATCCATTTTCTGCTTTTCTTTTTAAAGTATTTTATTATACCACCGTGAGATACACAATCACAAAGATACACAATTAAAAAGTTCATACCTGGGTTTTGGTCATACAGTGTTCCAGCACCCATCCCTCCACCAGTGCCCATCTCCCACCACGAACTAACCCGGTTCCCTCCTCCCTCCCCAGCCCGCCTCCATGGCAGGTTTCCCATTTCTTTCCCTTTCTCTCTCTCTCTCTCTCTCTCTCTCTCTCTCTCTCTCTCTCTCTCTCTCTCTCTCTCTCTCTCTCTTTCTCTCTCTCCCTTCCTTCCCCTCAGACTATGGACTACAGAACATACATTAAAGGGTTATCATGTATATCCTTTTGCCTGTATTTAATGCTCAGTTCTAGGTTGGTACTAGTACCCTCAACATTTGTCAGCACACTGCTCCATTCTCTGTCCTACCCAGCCTCTGACTACCACACGTTTGCGACAATTTCCACCCTTGACAAGACCTCCTGATACAAGGTCATGTTTCACTTGACCTTGGATATTGGCATCACAATATGCACATATATATCTATGCCATGCAAATAAATGCAGTCATTCTGTATCTGTCTCTCTCCTTCTGGCTAATTTCACTCAACATAATCTTCTCCATGTCCATCCATTGATAGGCAAATTTTATAACTTCATTTTTCCTAACAGCTGCATAGTATTCCATTGTGTAGATGTACCAAAGCTTCTTCTTCTTTTTTTTTTTTTTTTGCTCTTTGGGTCACACCCGGCGATGCTCAGGGGGTTACTTCTGGCTCTGCACTCAGGAATCACTCCCAGCGGCGCTTGGGGACCATATGGGATGCCGAGGATTGAACCCGGGCCGGCACGGGTCGGCCACGTGCAAGGCAAACGCCCTACCCGCTGGGCTATCACTCCGGCCCCTACCAAAGCTTCTTTATCCAGTCATTGATTCTCGGGCACTCTGGTTGCTTCCAGATTCTGGCTATTGTGAATAATGCTGCTATGAACATAAAAGTAGGGATGGTGTTTCTGCTGCGTATTTTTGGTTTCCCAGAGTAGATTCCCAGGAGTGGTATGGCTGGGTCAAATGGGAGTTCAATTTCTAGTCTTTGGAGGAATGTCCATATTGTTTTCCAGAAAGGCTGTACCAGCCGGCATTCCCACCAACAATGGATGAGTGTCCCCTTTTCCCCACATCCACGCCAGCACTTGTTGTTCTTGCTCTTTTGAATATGTGCCAGTCTCTGTGGTGTAAAATAATATCTCATTGTTGTTTTGATTTGCATCTCTCTGATGATTAGTGATGGTGAACATTTTTTCATATGTTTTTTGGCCATTCGAATTTCTTCCTTGTCAAAGTTTCTGTGCATTTCTTCTCCCCATTTTTTGATGGGGTTGTTTGTTTTCTTCTTGTAAAGTTCTACCAGTGCCTGATATATCCTGGATATTAACCCCTTATCAGATGGGTATTGGGTGAATTTTCTTTCCCATTCTGTGGACTGCCTTTGTATCTTAGAAGTGACTTGAATGAAAAACAGTTCCCTTCTAGTACTTCTGTAATGCTCTTTTACTTCATTTATATCCAGAGAAATAAAATCTTATCAGTTTCAACTAGTTATCTTCGACTGTAAAATACCTATAAAAAAATGATCAGCCAAGTTGGAGATAGCTTCTGTTGTACTGAAATGACTGTTCCTAGAAAAGCAAGTGAAGGTTCCAGAGACTAGGCATATTTTATTCTGAGGATAAAAAAAAAATGGCTGAATAAAAAGTTTTAAAATCCCTCTACATGACAAAATACTTTAAAATAAAAAAAAAGATTGGGCCCCCTGGGATGAACCCAGAGCTACAGCAGAGCCTGGCAAGCTACACATGGTGTATTCGATATGCCAAAAATAGTAACAATAATGGACCTCATTCCCAATGAATGGAGACATTACTGGCGCCCGATTGAGCAAATGGATGAACAATGGAAGACAAATGACAAGTGACAAAATACTTTTTGATTTTGAAAAACAAAACAAAAACCTCAAACGTTAGGAACAATACGAAAATTTTACCTTTTTTGGGGGGGGCAAATGGGGACACACCTGGAGGTACTTATGGCTTAGTCCTGGTTTGACACACAGGGATTGCTCCTGGCAGGGTTGAGAGGGCAAGATGAGGCTCCGGGAACTGAACAAGCATCAGCTGTGGATAAGGCAAGAACCCTAGGCACTGTGGTATCTCTCCAGTCCCGATTTTACTTTCTTGAAGGAAGCTTATTATATTAAAAAAAAGTGACCTCTGCCTTTTTTAAGGTTATTATTTTGAAATAATTACATTTGACGGTGATTAGGTAGTCAGAAATCATTCATGCAACCAAAAAGACTTTCTTTGCTGTTCTCCCTAAAAACTCTCCTGTAAGGTTTATTAGTTTTCCTATTTCTAGTTTGCTATCCACAGCTTGTTTCCCGAATTGGAAAAATTGTAACGTACAGAAGAAGTCAAGTTTCTCAGCAGAAATCAGATTACTAAATATAATGCATAAAATTAAATCTGCTACCTAAGAACATGTATTATGTCAACAGTAAAGTACAATGGTTCTGTGATAACTATGTTCACTATGTTTGGTAATAATATTTTACATTTCCATGATCAAAATCTTTAACAATGCAAAAAATAAAATTACTAATTAAGCTGATTAAACACTGCATTGCTGTTATAAGTATCTCAAACCTAAAAATATTTAATGTGGTCCCACCTCCCAATAAGGACTATGACAGTATGCAGCTACCAATCATTACTTTGTTACTTATTATCAGCTGTTATTTTGTTTAATAACTGCCAGATAAAACTTTAAGTATATATTTGAATTTCCTCAAAATATTAAGGGTATACTTGTATATTCACTTCGAAGATAACAGAGTTTCACAGAGAAAGCATTATTCTGAAGAAAATTTCTGTCTGACAATTTCTGGAGTGTGTCTAGATACATGTATCTTTTCACCAACAAGCAGCTTTTACAATAAAATGGGTCATGACCCTATAATCAGTAGAAAAACAATCAAAGAGAAAATAATCCTGTTTTTAAAAATTTTGACATGAATAAGAAAAATTTTTTGTATATGTTCATCTTTAATAGACTATTTAACATTAAAAAAGTATGGATACTAAATACCAATTAAAGCAATTTCTTTGGATACTAAATACTAATTAAAACAATAGTTATTGCTTTAATTGGTATTTCCTCTATTATACTCTGTTGGAGCCTTCATAACAATGAAAAAATGAAAAATATATAAGTGACTAAGTCTGCTTTTAAAGTCATAATCCACATTATTTAACTTTTTCAGACAAGAAATTTCACAAATTGAAAAATATAGTTCCTTGATTCTTTTCTTTTTTGGGGTCAGTGATTTGGGGCCACACCCGGCAGTGCTCAGGGGTTACTTCTGCCTCTGCACTCAGGAATTACTCCTGGTAAGGTTTGGGGAACCATATGGAACATTGAGGATAGAACTAGGTTGGCCACATACAAGGCAAAAACCGGACTTGCTGTACATTGCTCAGGCTCCAATCCTCGATTGTCTTTTGGGAAACAGATTGTTATTTTTCATTTCATGTACACTATGAACCAGGGTCTTTAACCACTGGATCTACAAACTGGCGCTGGTTTGCAGGTGTAAAAAGTTTGGAAACCACCAGTCTCCCACACCTTGGTTAGAACTGCATGTGTTTGGACTGGTATAAGGGACAGATGTTGGTTCACAGATATAAAAGGGTTGAAAAATGCTGTACAGTAAATCTAAGTATATAAACATACACATGTATATAGTACATACATTCCACAAGTCTATTTATTTATATCTTCACACTATTATCCTTTTTTAAAAACTGTTATAAGAAGATTATGAAAGCACTAAAAAACCATGCCATAGCTTGCTTATTATAAACAGGGTTAATTTGGCTGCTGTAACATGTAGACTCCCAAAAGTATGACTCAGAAACAATGGGAATTATTTTCCTGCTCATAGAACAGAAACGAATGGGAGAATAGTGAGAAAGCGGCCCTCCTCCATGCAAAAGCCAGATTTAGGGAGGCTGCGACCTTTGACAGGTGGCTGCTATGTGAAGTTGAAGGTCACTGTCACCCCCGCCAGACAGCAGGAGGGAAAGCTCCAATAAGCCCATGAAAGGTTTGTATGGGCCAGGTCTGGAATTGCCCACACTATTTCTGGCCGCTCCACTCCACTACTTAGAATTCGGTTAAATGACTATACCTAATGTTTTTCTTTTTTAACTTTGTATACACTTTATTTATTTATTTTTTAAGTGTTTTATTATACCACCGTGAAATATACAATTACAAAGATGTTCATAAGATGTTCATATTTGGGTTTCGGTCATACAGTGTTCCAGCACCCATCCCTCCACCAGTGCCCATTTCCCACCACCAATGTCCCCGATTCCCTCCCCACTCCCTAACTGCCTCCATGGCAGGTTCTTTATTTCTTTCCCTTTCTCTCCATCTCTTTCTCTTTTCCTTCCTTTCCACATTGTGGATTACAATACATCCATTAAAAGGTTGTCATGTGTATCTTTTTGCCTGTATTTAATGCTTAAGTTTTAGGTTGGTATTAGCACTTTCGACAATTATTAGCACACTGTTCCCTTCTCTGTCTTACCTAGCCTCTGACTCCCACACGTTTGTGATAATTTTCACCTTTGACAAGACCTCCTGATCCATGTTTCGCCTGACCTTGGATATTGGTATCATAATATGTACATTTATGTATATTTATGTCATGCAAATAAATGCAGTCATTCTATATCTATCTCTCTCCTGGATAATTTCACTCAACATGATCCTCTCCATGTCCATCCATTCATAGGCAAATTTCATAACTTCATTTTTCCTAACAGCTGCATAGTACTCCATTGTGTAGATGTACCAAAGCTTCTTTATCCAGTCATTGATTCTCAGGCACTCTGGATGTTTCCAGATTCTGGCTATTGTGAATAATGCTGCTATGAATATAAGAGTAAGGATGGTGTTTCCGCTGCGTATTTTTGGCTTCCCAGGGTATATTCCCAGGAGTGGACTATACCTAATGTTAGGAAGGCCAAGGAATCATTTGTTGGAGGCTCAGGCAGAAGAAATGAAATTTTTTGCTAATTGGCTTGCACACAATCTCTGCCATACTTTTATATACATATATATAAATATATTTTATATATAAATAATAAAGGTATATATAAATATATAAAGATATGGCAGAGATTGTGTGCAAGCCAATTATATATGTATGTATGTATATACATATAAGACCACCATGGACTAGACCATTACAAAGTGTTCATGGTGAGATTTCAGTCATACAGCATTCCAACACCCATCCCTCCACCCCTGCACAGTTCCCAACACCAATGTGCCCTGTTTCCCTTCTAACCCCCACTACCTGCATCTATGGCAGGCTCTCTCTTGTGCAGGTGTTCTTTCTCTCTCTCTCTCTGTCTCTCTCTCTTCTTTTGTACATCGTGGTTTGCAATACAGACACGAACGGTTATCATGTATATCCTTTTACTTACTTTTAATACTCAGTTCTAGTCTAGCGTTACCATTTCAACTATTACTGGCAAACTCGTCCCTCTCTGCCAGACTCCTGCAATCTTTCTCTTTTTATCTTTTTTTTTTTTTTGCCTCAAGCAATTTGCAGGGTCCCTAAGGGTGATTTTGGTCAATACTCAGCTGGGTTAGAGTTCTGCAGAGCCAGAACACACTGGTGGTGCAGGGGCTGTGGGATTATGTGTGCTCAGGGATTAGCTCAGACGATGTGGTGCCAGGGACGGAACCTAGGTTGTGCCTCATGTGTGCCCTAATCCCTGTACTATTTCCTAGATTTCCCAGGTAATTTCTTTCTTTCTTTTTTTCTTTTTTTTGGGTCACACCCAGCAATGCTCAGGGGTTACTCCTGGCTCTGCACTCAGGAATTACTCCTGGGCGGTGCTCGGGGGACCATATGGGGACGCGGGGGATCGAACCCGGGCCGGCACAGGCCAGCCGCGTGCAAGGCAAATGCCCTACCCGCTGGGCTATCGCCTCCGGCCCCTTCCCAGGTAATTTCTTAACAATTAGACCCTTTACAATGGTTTCCACAACTACCATTTTTGGCTGCCTTTATTTTTTTAATAGGTCTACCCCAATAGTACTCAGGAGCCATCAGAGCTGTGCCTGGCTTTGCTGAGATGGAAGCAGGCAGGATATTCAGACTATGCTGGGGGTTGAGTTTGGGGTCTTGCTCATGCTAAGTATGTGCTCCACCACTTCAACTATCTCCCTGGCCCAGCTACATAGTACTTTTTAATTTAATAAGATACTCGGACATATTTCATCTCATCTATATCTCAAATTTGTGCAGTAAATGGGAAAACCAGTCTGAGATAATGAAACTGGGGTTTTAAAAGGTATTGTATAACCTACACAGGTTCAAAAGCTCAAATGAATGAACCAATGGGGAAACCTGCAAGCCTTTTTACTCCAAGTTCAGTCTTTTCATTATTTCAAACAGCCTATTACTCACACATTTACTAAACGCATGTTGTGTGCCTGAAATTATGTCTGGTATAGAAAAAATAACAAGATTCAATTCCTACCTTTAAGGAACCTCATAGGTCTGTGAGAACAGAGCACATTTTGGAAACCAAACTTATCTATCAAAAAATACCTGCACTGGGGCCGGAGCAGTAGTCCAGCTGGTAGGGCATTTGCCTTACATGTGGCTGACCCGGTTTGATCCCTGGCATCCCATATGGTCCCCCAGCACTGCTAGGGTAATTCCTGAGTACAGAGCCAGGAGTAACCCCTGAGCATTGCTGGGTAAGACCCAAAAAAAAAAAAAACCTTGAATTTTGGGATTGTGCCAACAATGTATATATTTCTTTAGTTTACAAAAGGGTTGTGTTCTAATAATTCACTTAAAAGAAAACTAGGAATGTAAATTTCAAATGTATGTATTGCAATCCACAATGCGTGAGAGAGAGGGTGAGAGACAGAGAAAGAGAAAGAGAAGAGATAAAGAACCTGTGATAGAGGCAGGCTACGGGGAGGAATTGGGGACATGGTGGTGGGAAATGGGCACTGGTGGGAAATGGGCAATGGACCAAAACCCAAACATGAATATCTTTGTAACTGTATATCTCACGGTGGTATAATAAAATATTTAAAACAATAAAGAAGCAAAACAAACAAACAAACAAACAAACAAAGAATTTGGTATTCTTGTGCTAGGGATATACCTCAAAAGCCTAAAGTGCATGGATGGCATATGAAGCCTAGGGTTTACTCTGGCAAGGCATGGCCTCCCTGTGCAACACCTAGGTACAGCTCTGGTGATTCCCAGCACAACTTAGCCCCCCACACACACACACAAAGAGCAAAACAATGAACAATAATAAGGAAAAAAACTGGCACTCTTTATCAAGAACTTTAAAAATCACCTACTCTGAATTATGATGTGGTATATATACATAATAGAATAATGGGCAGCTGTGAGGAGAGATGAAATCATACAATTTGCTGCAAGCTGGTTGGAACTGGACGATAATCATGTTGAGTGAAGTAAGCCAGGACAAACACTGGATGACTATAACCACAGAGAATAAGAGGATGAGGAACTACAATGCAGTAAAGTGTGTGTGTGTGTTTGTGTGTGTGCTGTGGCTAATGCAGGTGTGCGTGCGCCTCGATTAGCCTTGACTCCCGAGCACAGGGAGGAAAACAGTGAAGGAAAGAAATCAAGAGTGGAGAGGAGGAAGAGAAAAAGAAGTAATGGGGAATAGGGGTCAGAGACCTCACACTGTGATGCTGGACAGTGATATATTCACACATCCAAAACACTGGCTCAACACTGAAACACGACATCTAAACTACAACCACAAAATTGTGACATGTGCCTGTCCAGGAGGCAGGTCGGGGTGGTGGGCAGAGCGAGGGGGCATGGGAGCACTGGTGGTGGCAGCTCGGGGTGGTGGGCAGAGCGAGGGGAAATGAGAACACTGGTAGAGGGAAGTTACACTGGTGGTGGGACTGGTGTTGAAATATTCTATGCCTAAAACACAACTATAAATAATTTTGAAAATCATGGTTCTTTAAATAAATTTTAAAAACTCATCCATTCTATTTAGACCAAGGATTTTACTTCTGAGTAATAACTGAAGAAATAATTTGAAGATTTATTGTTGCAGGACACCTAAAAGCCTAAAAGCCTCTGCATCTGCCCTGGATTGCCTCCTGCAGGTCACTTTATAGATAGGGGGGGTAGTTTAAATGTGGCAGTTTATCTGACCATGTATTCTGTACTGGCTGGTATAAATATTCTCTCATGCTACCACAATCATCATGGGACTAGCTAGATCTTACCAGCATATTTGCCTGGCCACGTTGGATCTCTAAGTAATTAGACCAGAGAGAAGTGCTGTTTGCCTCCAAGCAAGCAAGCATGGCTCCCCTGACAACTCAAAGGCAACTAAAATACAAAACTACCGTGAAGTAGACCAGACTCTTGTGAAGGCTTGGAGAAATATTTAACTAGCATTAGTACAGTCTTTGGTACAGGGAGAGGCATGCCATCTCAGAAACCCCCTTCTCTACCCTATAAGGGCATTTCCAGGCAGATCTTGGCTCAAGACATTAGCATATAAAAGGGCCTAGGTGAGGTGCTGGGAGAAATTACCTCAGGGCATTTGACCCTCCCTGCTTCCCATAATAGTGGGAGGTCTGAGTTGCAGGGGTATAAAACTAGGCTGCTTCCTCTCTTGCTCTCTCTCTTTCTTTTTTGGGCTTGCACTCTTCTTGGGAGTCTTCTTTGTCTCCCTCTTTACAGGGCCTTTACACGTGGTGGCCGCCATCTTGGCCTGCACATGGCTGGGGTTCTAGCCCGGAATCCTAAGCAGGATTTTTCCTATTGCTGATTTGTATACCTGAACCCTGAAAAACAGGGTTTTTCCTATTGCTGATTTGTATACCTGAACCGGTGATAAGTAAAGCATTTTAAAACTGCATCGGATTCCTGAGTCTTCATCCATTCCCTGCCGGCTTTGGAGGTAGAAGGGAACTCGCTTCCCAGCACTGTTGGGGACCCCAGCGGCATCCCTGACAATTTATGTGCAAATATATTCAAGAATATTATCATAAATAATGGAAACAACTTAGAAATATATGAACTACTATAAGTTTACATTATAACTATTATACAACTATTATTAAAATAGCTCCTTCTACTAAGATGGAGAAATGCTTAGGTTAAAAAATTAAATGAAAGGGGTCCTTGTTTGATGCCTGGCACTGCAAAAAATAATTTTTTTTTAAATCAGGATATAAACTTAGAGTCAATGCAAAGCATTCAAAGATTAGAAAAAATTAGATACAAATATAAAAAAAATATTATCAGGATGTGAAAAACATCATCTTTGCACTGCATTAAACATTGTTGTGGTAATTTCAATCATAAAACTTAGTTAAGTAAAAAAACCACATAATAAAATCCAGCTATATTTATATATATAGACGGGAAAAGCATTCATAATGCCCTCCTGTCCTTCACCAACTATAAGACCAAGATGACTGCCCTCCAACATCCTGATGGATCTATCACATCTTCCAGAGAGGCAATGGAGAAGATTATCCTTGACTTCTACACAGATCTCTTTGATAGCCACGTCCGCCTGCCCACAGACCAAATTCCGGAGGATGGATATGTTGTTCCCAACGTTCTCCCTTCTGAAATCTGACATGCCATTTCGTTGGTAAAGAAGGGAACAGCACCAGGCCCAAAGTCAGACCTGAACACCTGAAGAATCTGCCTTCAGTACTCATCAATACACTGGCTCGGCTCTTCACACACTACTTGTCTGAATGCAAGGTGCCCTACCAATGGAAAGCCAGCAGGACAGTTCTACTGTTCAAAAGGGAGACATCCACAACATTGGCAACTATCACCCCATCTGCCTGTTGTCCGTCATCTACAAGCTGTTAACTTCGAGTCATCCTGAACAGGATTGGCAGAACATTAGATAAAGGACAACAATGCGAGCAAGCTGGCTTCAGAAAAGGATTCAGCACAATTGACCATATCCACATGGTAACCAAGCTCATTGAAGTGTGTAGGGAGTTCAGGATGCCACTCTGTCTTACGTTAATTGATTTAAAGAAAGCCTTTGATTCTGTGGAGACTGAAGTGGTCATGGAAGCCCTAGCCAATAGGGCATTCAAACCCAATACATCAAGATTCTTTATGAGCTGTATTACGGATTCACCACCAGGATCTCACCATTCTACAAAGAAGTGATCATTGATGTGAAAAGAGGGGTTCGGCAGGGGTGATACCATTTCACCAAAACTCTTCCACACCACCCTTGAGAACATCATGCGACAATTAGAATGGGAAGGAATGGGAGTGAAGATAGACGGTCGGCAACTACACCACCTCCGCCTCATTGATGACATCGTTCTAATAACACCAAACATTAGCCAAGCAGCACAAATGCTGTCTGACTTTGACTGAGAATGTGGAAAGATAGGTCTACAGCTGAATCTAAAAAAAACTATGTTCATGAAAAATGAACTAGCTCCAGAGGCCCCATTCACTCTCACGGAACAAACATCTCTGAATGCAACAGTTATGTATACCTAGGTCGAGAAGTCAACATGATGAACGACCTAAAACCTGAGCTGCGCAGGAGGTAGAGAGCAGCATGGAATGCCTTCAAAAGCATTGAAGAAATAGCTAAAAAGACAAAGAACCTCCTGCTCTGGGCACATCTCTTCAACTCCACCGTTCTCCCTGCATTAACATACGCCTCAGAGACCTGGGCCCTATGAAAGCAGGATGAGAATGCTATTCGGGTTTCCCAGAGAGGAATTGAAAGAGCTATGCTTGGAATATCACGCCTCGCTCAAGTGAAACAAAGGAATCCAGAGCTCCGACCTCTGTCGCTGTTCCAGAGTCAGGGACACTGTCTCTTTTGCCAAGTCATCGAAAATCAGATGGGCTGGACATGTAATGCTATTTGGAGACGACAGCTGGACTAGAGCCATTACCGACTGGATCCCACGGGATGTCAAAAGATCACGTGGCCGCCCAGCTACAAGATGGTCAGACTTCTTCGTCAAGACCCTGAACGAATGGTTTGAGTCTCTTTGTATTCCTGATGCATCAGGAATGGCATATTCCAGATGCCATTGGGCTACACTGGCACGTGATAGGGTCCAATGGAAATGTTACTGGCACCCGCTCGAGCAAATTGATGAATAACGGGATGTCAAGTTATCAAGTGATATTTTTATGTTAATTTATCAATCTGTAAAATATCAGTCATTTATTTTCTAAATCACCTCTAGAATTACTTCAAGTCTTAAATATCAATTAAGATTCCATAGAACAGTATCTATGTAAAACACCAATTTGGTATGTAAGTATGTGGTATGTAAGTATTTGGTATGCAAGTACTGTGTACTTAACAACTGTGCTACTGGAGCTCCTAAAACAAAAATTTGGAAAGCAAGGAATGAAATATAAAAAGTAGAACTTTATAGAACATTGAAACTAACAGCAGACTGAAAACATAAAAGGAATTTTTCATTTCTAAAATAAAATTTAATATTATTTAGAAAAGCTTATTTCACATCTTATAAAAATATGAATCTCATGGATCTAAATCAATTACAGGTGTGTTAGGAACCTTAAAGGGAAATTATATGATAAGAGCTATTCTTCCTGTTACAAACCAGAGGGATTACTTTGTCGACTGTCTGGGGCAACATTTGCTTTGGTGCTTCTTACTACTGATACCCTTACTCTACACTGCTTTTTGGCATACCAAGGAAAATTATTATCATCATACAATTAAATATTTGAATTTATCTTTTTTAAGCCATACATAAAATTATGGTGGAATCAAAATACCATTTTATCATCTGACTGAAAAGTTATAACGTGACTAGAGTGGTCTACAATAAAATAATTTCTGAAAGCAGTATATGTCTGCAGTAAAACTGACTGAGTTTTCTGGTTACCTTTAAATAATAACTATACTTTTATCCAGTTTAAAAATTAAGGGGCTGAAAAGGTGACTCATCAATAAAGGGCTTGCCTTCCATGTGTAAGGCCTCTGGGTTCAATTCCTGGCATGAAATTGTGTGTGTGTGTGGGGGGTGAGGGTAGGAAGGATTGGGCCAGGCCCAGTGCTTAGGGCTTCCTCCTGGCTCAGCACCCAGGGTTCACTCCTGCTGGTGCCTAGGGGACCATGTGGGCAGCCAGGCATCGAGTCTGAGTCAGCTGTGCGCAAGGCAAGCAACCTGCTACTGTACTGTCTCTCTGCCCCCTTTCTCCCACCAAAGAATATTTAATACAAATTAATTCTCATTAAGATTTTGACTTTTATATTGGTGGGTAAGGAAAAGAGATGGAGGAAAAGTAAAATTTAACTACACTTTAAATTCATAAAAATTGAGCTAATGATATTTTTTACTAAATCTGGGGGAAGGGGGCTTATACCCCATCTCCCATTTGTGCTTAGGGATTATTACCTGCTTGCTGCTCGTGGTCATTCCCAGAGTTTCTTCAGGCAGCAAGTAGCGCTGAGGATTGAATAAAGGGTTCTCCTTTGCAAAACACACACAGAAAACACCCTTGGTCCTGAACTAAGAATTCTTAAGACTTTAAAAAAAAGCAACTGAAACAAACCTCCCCCACCTCTATAAATAAACAAAAAAGAGAACCAAATTTAAAAAATAGGTCAGAGAACAAAAAAAAAAAGCATGTCACACACAAGAAAGGGCCACTGGTCATCATGAAAAATGGTGTTAGCTAATCAAAGAAACACAAATTAAAGTAAAACTGTTATTTTTCTAACAAACTGGGGGAAACAGTCCTGGTAAATCAATGCATTCTTTCTTGTGTAATTTACAGGTACTCTTTTCTGGAAGGAATTTGGCATTTCAGGCTATCAAATATGGACATAAGGGCAAGTATCGTTATTTTTATTAGTTTTTCTACTATCCAGAAATTAATTGATGGCATTTTCTTTATGAAACAATCAGAGGGATACACAAAGATACACATACAGGGCATGCTTTAGGAAAAAGAATTTTAGTAAGAGAAACTGCAAGGGAGAAAGAATCAATAGGAAAGTGATTAAACAAAATGCAGATGGTAACAGGATAGCTTTAATTATGCTTCAGACAGCTTTTCTTTTAAAATATTAATATATTAAGTAAAAGACAGAGCATTCAGAAAAATAATATTAACTTGTATTACACATGTATAAAATGTATGTGGGTAACTAAGAAGATACGAAGGAGGTATTAACCATAGTTCTCCCATAGTCTGGATGCATAACTAAATATTTGTTTTTCTTGAAGTGTTTTAAAAACTAAGTGACAATACACATGCATATCTTTTGGAACTGGGAAAACATAAATAGCATTATGATCTTAAAATAAATTTTGGCATAATTTTTTCAGTTTAACTCATCCATTAGCCATCTACTAATCTTTTAAAAACACTTAAACAATTTTTAAAAAGAAAAAAGTTTTTGAGGTATTACCCAAATATAACCGCAATGATCTCAACTGGAATTACATGGGCTGTTATCTTTATACATGTTCCACATAAAGAAACTCTTTTCATATAATACTTGATTTCAAAAGTATGAAGACAAAGACAAAAGAGGCAGTAGGTACATTAAGGAGGAAAGGAAGACTTCTGGAATTCATTTGGCTCTAAGGCAGTAAATCTGCTGTCAGCAATGGATCATAAATCAAATATCATCATGTGAATCCAAGAATGGAGGTCAGTTTCAGTTATTTCCAAATAAGCATTTTCTTAACTGCCTAGCTGAAATAGAATGTCCCAGAGGAATTAAAATCAGATGCACTAAACTGTTAAAATTAGGTATTTTCTATAGAATATCACAAGTCTTACTTTGCATATACATATTTCCCTAAAAGTATAAATTATGTTTAACAATATCTAGCAGAATAATTTGCAAGGTATTATTGTTTGGGGAGGTTTCCAAGAAACCCAAGAACTATTTCTAATAAAGTACTTATATCCCATAGCAAAAATCAATTTTTTATTTCAATACACAAAGATCACAGAAATACAAGTGATTAAATTATTTAGAAATAAGTATGTTACACATAGTATAGCTCCTTCCTAAAATCTGGAATATTTCGCGCAAAGATTAAGATTAAGAGCAGTCTTTTTTAAGTTCTAATAACTTGTTCTTTATTCAAATCCTTATTAACACATCAGCTTTATTGAGAAATTATATATAAAACAGCCATATTTATTTAAAGTTTGTAATCCAACAAATCTGACAACTGTATTCACTCAAGATTAATCAAGGTTCATGTCATTTTTTTCATCTTTTAAATGTTTATTCATCTACCTTACCTACCTACCTACCTGCTTTTTGGGTCACACCTGGCGATGCTCAGGGGTTACTCCTAGCTCTGCACTCAGGAGTTACTCCTGGCAGTGCTCAGGAGTAACTCAGCTCAGGAGTATAGTCATACGGGAAGCTGGGGATGGAACCTGGGTTGGCTGTGTGCAAGACAACTGCCTTCCCTGCTGTACTATCGCTCCGGCCCCAGTTCATGTTATATGTTATTCACAAAAAATCCTTCATGCCTGGGCAGTTAGTTCCTCATTCAGTTCTCAGCCCAGGCAAACTACTGTAAGAGAGGTTTCTTTCAATTCACAGAAATAAAATATCATTTTGCAAGTTGTTTTTCCAAGAGTAGTCTTAAATTTTCCAGGGAAAATATAAAATTCAAATGTATCAAAAAATCAGTTCTCTTCTTCAGCAAGCCCTGTATGTTGCATGTTCTTTTCTTTTTGTTTCTATCCTTGCACTAAAAATGCAATTTTGGCACTTTAGTTTGGAAAGCTTAAAAAAAAGAATCCCTACATTTTAAGTAGTTCAGGTGTCATTTGCAAACTGAAAGCCTCCAAATGACATGGTTTTTCAGTGAAAAAACAAACAAACAAACAAACAAACAAACCCGTTTTCAGATGTCCTTAAATTTAGTTTTCCATTCCAGGTTCTCTTAAGGATAAGTAAGTAGTCCAGCACCTACATGTCATTTGAATAAGGCAATTTTCAGAACCACTGTGACTTTGTTTTTGTGCTATACCTAACAATGATCAGGTCTTACCCTGGTCTGTGCTTAAGAAACACTCTATTATTACTCTATATATGGTGCCAGTGATCAAACCTGGCTCCATCACATGCAAAGCAAGCACCTTACATGCTGAGCTATTTCTCCAGCCTGTGTGAAGTATTTTTTAAGATTCCACAGACTACACATTTTCATGTCTTTTGACTAAGCATTAGAGGAGGTATAATACTTCAGAAAATTCATTTATCTGTCACAGAAAAGAACTGGAAAGAACTAATGATGATTATATCTGGGTGATGATAATATGGGTGGATTTTTTAATCATTTAGCCATACTTTTATATTTTTCAATAATAATCATGACACATTTTTGATAATAGAAATATTATTCTTCAGTTCAGAAATAAATGTCTCACTTGGTAGTTTTCCTTTTTAGAAATTTATCCCTTATTTATCTTCCTTAAAAATATAAAACACAGACATAGTTACATGCATATAAGTATTCACTGTAAATTACTATATGTGAAAACTCCAAGCTATATAATGTTTAGTAATAAGATTATATACATATATAAAGTTAAGTAAAATAGAATTTATCTACAAGGTAGAACACTATGCAGATATCAGAAATACTTTATGAAGATACAGATAAGCAAAACGCTTACGCTATGAAGATTAATGGGGAAAAAAGGTATAATTTATGTACGTATATTAATGTGATCTCATCTATGGAAAAATCCATTACGAAGACTAGAGGGAAATATGACATAAGGTTAAGAATGACTTAGCCCTTTTAGTGGAAGAATTATATGTTTTGTTTTGTTTTTTATTTTGGGTGTGTGTTACTAGGGATTTCTTTGTACACTAACTCCTTTTCTGTATGTGTCCTATGTTATGACTATATATTTTTAATAGAAAACAAAACATGTCTAGGAGCATAATGCTTTTTTTTGAATTTTATTTAGCAAACCCCATTTGATCCCACACCTAACAGTGATCAAGACTACTGGTGGTGCTCAGGGAGACTGTACGGGAAGACATACAATGAGATGAAAGGAAACAGTTCCTTACTAGTATAGTATTAATAAAACACTTCTCAAGGACACTCCCTTCATAGCAAACTAGCAACCAGTACTGCAGAAAATAGTTTTGACAGTCTAAATGCTATTATTCTTTCCCCATTATGCTAATTTTTATAAAATTAGCTACTTTAATTCATAACCACAAACCAATACTACAAAGCTTTTATGAGTTTTATATTAGGAAGCTGGATTCTACCACCACCTGCCTTCCCTTTTGTGTGCAAAATTTGCATAGACATCTACAGAAGAATACTGCTTTGGATGACCGTGTAAATATAGTCCTTAAACAATGTTAAGCTATTTGATAGACCAAATGAAGGTTCCTTTGTCTACTAACTCTTTTTCCCTAAAAAGGCAGTTTTGGACTTCCTAAGCTTAGCCAAAAACACACCAACTTTCAGTGATACAGAACAGGAGATGGAAAAGAGTCAATTCAAAATAAAAGGGTCCAATTGTACATCATAAATATTTAAACTAAGTTCTAAAATTTGCCTTTGGTTCAAAGTTGGGGGTGGGGAAAGGGGGAGGAGACCTATAATGCTCTAGAGTAATACTAAATAAAATTTTAGTTTTAGTAGCCATCTTATAGTTTGTGTGGTAGTCTTATTTAACAAAGACACAGATTCTTAACCAGCTAGTGAAGATAACAAACACCCCTTAAAAACCTTAATAATTTTGAGATGGAACAATAGCAGAACTGGTAAGGCTCTTGCTTTACATGCAGCCAACGCAGCAGGTTCAATCCCTGATACCCAGATGGTTCCTGAGCCCTGCCAGGAATGACCTCTGAGCACAGAGCCAAGAGATAGCCCTGAGCACCACTCGGTATGTCCCCCAAACAAAAACATCTCAATGATAGGATAGTTTTTAAAAAATGGTGTCTGCTTGCTGCTTAGCAATTCTTAATTATGTATTACAGTAAGAGTTCACGGCGTAAATGCTTGACATCAACAGGAACTTTGGGTCCTGCTGATTAATTATTTTGCTATTTTTCTCACCACCCTCAATTAAAAACATCCTATTGCTGGGGCCAGAGTGATAGCCCAGCGGGTAGGGCGCTTTGCCTTGCACACAGCCTGCCCATGCCGGCCAGAGTTCCATTCCCGGGCATCCCATATGGTCCCCCGAGCACCGCCAGGAGTGATTCCTGAGTGCAGAGCCAGGAGAAATCCCTGAGCATTGCCAGGTGTGACCCAAAAAGAGACAAAACAAAGAAACAAAAAAAAATATCCTATTGCACCAAGTTACTATAAGTCACCTATCTTAAATTCAGTTTCTTTTTAGTTTTAAGATCATCTTTGGAAAAGACCAGGGAGATGTGCTCTATGAAATAAAAAAAAGTTAGCTTATAAGTCATTTTATACACAAAAACTATACACTAATTTAGAAACTGAGTGCTTTTCTGTGATCTGACCTATGCCTGAATTACAAATGCATTGATCTCACTCCTCTCTCTAGCCAAAAATACTACTCCACAGTGCCCCCTAGCTCGCAAGATTTGTTAGTTTAAGGGGACACAGTTCCAACTGTCAACCTCTAAGCTGTCACTACCAGTTTCTCTTACGCTGTTCCTAAACGGATGCTTAAGTTAACCTAACAAATAACAAGGGACTTACTTAAACCTTGCAACTAATACTGATAAGAACCAACGATGAAAAAATATTATGAACCCTTGCGGTGGGTCAAGTCACATAACAATATAATTGAAAAGTTTGGTGGCAGCTCCTGGTAAAGTATAACTTTTCTGATGTTTAGACGGTCACTAAGCAAGTAGTAAAACACACACACACACACACACACACACACAAAATGCCTCATCTTCATGTAATTTAAGGGAAATGGCATGGCATTAGGTCATGTTCTTTAGAGGAATGGAACCAATTTCCTTCTTCATTTCAAAAAATGCTGGGGTCAGATTAAACTATGCAAATATTTAGTAATCTCACTATAGTCACATTATTTTTCAATTCCAAGGCAATTAAATCTCCAAAAACTGGGAAATCTGCATGAGGAAAAGCTGTGACTTTGGTCCTGATACTGAGAAAAATAAAAAGTCGTATTTGGCTAGTCTCGCGATCAGCACGGCCCGACTAAAAAAGTGAAGATGTCACGAAGACTGCCCCTTCCTTTGCAAACGGATTCCTTCATGTTAAGTCAAACTTCTAGGAGCAACAGTTAAACAAACAAACAAAAACCCAATTTTCAGTAGCCACTGAGGGGGAAAAATAGTCCTACTTCATTCCACCTTCAAACTCAAGTCTGTTCGTACTAAAACGGAGAAAAACGTTAACAGGAAGAAAATAGAAAGAACCCGAAAAAAAGGGACGAAGCTCCAGGATGGAACTACAATGAATACGTCAAAAAGCAAGCAAACAGGCAACGACAAAAATCCTAAAGGATTGTTGTACAAGAATGCTTCTGCTTCTAAAGTCCCGTCCGGTCCGTGCCCACCGCCCTCGCCCCCAGCCAAAGTATTTAATTTGCACGTCCTAAAATAGAGACCCCGAGGAGAGCAGCCTGAGGCCGGGGAAGAAACGGGGGAGGCGATTTAGGTAAGGAAAGAGACGTGAGAAAAGCTGTGCGGTGCCTGAGAATGAGCAACTGGGGGAGGGGCTGGGGGCGTGCGGGGGGGTCGCCGGCAGGCAGCCGTGGAGCGAGGTCCCCAAGAGTAGGGGAACATCTGCCGAGGGCTTCGGCGCGTCCTCGGAGCCAGAAGACACCCTGGTCCAGGGACAACCCGGGCAAGACAGCCCAAGCCACGGACGGTGCAAACGCACCGCTGACCACTTAAAAAAGCGGCCCTTTTGTCTGCGGTTCTAGGGTCCGAATCAGCAGGAGGGTCAAGCTCGCCCGACACCGAATCGGGGGCGCTGCGGGGGTGAGAGAAAGGATGGGCGCGGGGGTCCGCCGGACGCTCCCGCACCTGGGCCCCGGCCTCTGCGCCGTGGGGGGTCACGGGGCCCACGCAATGCCCAGTCCGCTTGGCCGACCCCTCCACGGGCCGGCGACGTCCAGCACCCCGCAGCCCCGCGACTTCCCTCCCACCCCGCCCCCAGCCGAAAGCGGGGAAGACGCGGAACTTGGGCTCCCCGAGCCGAGGCCACACAGCAGGTCACGGCCCGGGTGGGAGGCTCGGGGCGAAATTCGCGCGGCCACCGGGGCGGCGCAGGCAAGGCAAAGCCCCGGCGGGTTTCTAATCGGACGGCACTTGGCTTCGGGGACCCCGCGGAGCTCACTCCGGGCCCTCTCGCCCAAGCTAAGGACCCCCGCCTCTCGGGTCCTCCCGGGCCGCCCCGCTTGCAGCCGTCCCCCTCGGTAAACAGCTCGTCTCCCGGCCCCTCGCCCAGGACGCTCCCGCCAAGCCCCGGGCCGCACCTCCGTCTTGGTGATCCGGTGCCGCCCCCAGCTTCACCACGGCGAAGTTGCCCTTGCCCAGGGTGCCCTCGATGTCGTAGAACCCCACCCGGACCGGCCCGCGCTGCAAGTGCCTCGGGCCATCCGCCATGACCATGCTGGGCCCCGCTGCTAGACACGGCGGACTGGAGCGCGGGCTGGCGGGCTGGCGAGCGGCGCGGCTCGGCTCGGGCGACGACGACCGCTCCGCTGGCTCCTTTGCTCAGTCCCTCCAGCTCCCAGGGCCCAGCCAGGCGCGCGCCGCCCGCTGACGCGCACCGACGTCAGGGGCCGGGGCCGGGGGGGCGGGGCGGGACCGGGCCTCGATTGGTCACCATGGCGACCGGAGCCCCGTCGACGTCGGCGGAGGGCGGGGGAGGTGGGCGGGGCCTGGACGGCGCGTTCCTTCCGGGCTCCGGCGCCCTCTTGTTCTCCCTCACCCTTTCGCCCGGGCCAGGGGCGGGGTCGCCGCCGCGCCCGCCTCGGCGTTCCTGGGAAGGGCAAGAGCGATCCCTGGTGGGCCGGGCGCAGGGGTGCAGCAACTGGGTCCCGGTCTTCAGTCTCCTCCGCCCACCCGCGAGCTGCTTCCCGCCAAAACCTGGAACTTGGAGCTCGCCCTCGACTTGACCCGGGAGAAGAACTGCGTGAGATAACGCCTCGCTCCTTTCTTTGCATCTCCCCCTCACACACACACCGTTATCTTGTTTTTGTATAAATCGCCTCACATTTTGATGTCTCTGAGGAATCATGCCCACAGCAACTCCGTCTGGTAGAGACCCTTAGGATGCGGCCCCCTGTGAAGAGGCCCCAGAAATGCGTCATCCGGGTACCAGAACCTCAGACGGGCTTCAGAGCCTCGAATCCATGAAGGCACATGGTCGTTTACACCATCAAGGCTCATGTCTGAGGAGATGGGAGATCACCAAAAGTTTGGAGGACCCCGGGTGGGAGCGGAGGAGCAAAGATTGAAACATTTACCTAATCCATTATTATTTTTTTTTTTAGGTAAGGCCTAAGGAATGAAGGGAATTGCCAGTCACTCAGGCCATGCTAAAGTTATGATGGCAAATCACACTGGCTTCTGTGTGGTACCCCTAAGAAACAGGTACAATTTTAGTCTTTTGAAAACTGTGTCTAAATGCTATTCCCCACGGAAAGAAACCGCAGAGAAATGACAGACATAGCCTATGGTTGAAGTTAAGGCTTACTAAAGCCCCTGGTTCTTTATTTGTGCATTTATTTATGATTTAATTAATTTATTTTAGAGGCCTGGTAAGCAAAGATCAGAGGCCCCAGTGCCACTTCTGGTAAAACTTAGCCACTCTGATTAAATGGTTCTGTGCTAGGGCGATCAGTGATGCTTGGATAATGGCGTTGTACCACCCTATCAAGAGATCACCAGAGTCACCCATTGTAGTGCTTGGTGGGCCATATGCAGGAGATTGAATGGGAGCACACATGAAAACATGTGCCCTTAACTCCCTGGTATTTTAAAAATAACAAACATTAAAGGCTTTAGTTTCTCAATTTCATGTAGAATTCTGCCTATGTTTTCCTTTGTGTACCTTACGGACTCAGGCCTGATATTGAGGTCTTGAGTGCTTTGATTTGACTTTCGTGCAAAGAGTTAGAAACAGGTCTGAGTTCTTTTCTTTTCTGTCTGTGGCAAGCTAGTTTTTTTTTTTACTTTTTATTATACCGTGTGAGATATAAAGTTACAAGGATGTTCATAATTGGGTCTCTACAATACAGTGTTCCAGAACCCATCCATCCACCAGTGCCAATTCCCACCACCCAATTCCCCAACACGCTCACCCAACCCTGCCTTCCCCTAGTGCAGGCGCATTTAACTTCTCAATCTTTCTTCTATTACACTTTGTGACTTGTACTACGGATACTAATAATGTATGATGTCTCTATCTGATTATTTAATAGTGAGTTCTAGTGTGATATCCTAATTCCTCATTCCCATAACCTCTCCAGTTTGATGCAAATAGATTGATCACTGAAGTGTACAAATGAGAAAGATCCTGAAAGGACCTGGTGCTAAAATACATTGAGTCTAAGATTAACGCGTGGCTGTGGGTCTGGAGTCTCTGTCTTGCGGTGCTTGGCTGTGGTGGCTGGAGCTCAGAGTCACACGCCCACTGAGCCCAGAGACTGGTGACTGAGTGGAGGCCCCCAATCCTTGCTCTGAGTCCAGCAGGCATGGCCGCCTGCATGCTGAGCAGGCCCTAGGAGCTATGTAGGACACGACCAGGCGCTGGCCGACATGCTACATTTCTTAGCACCACTTATTGAAGAGGCTTTCCTTGCTCCTCTTCATATTTTTCTAAGATTAAATGACCATATATCTGAGAATTTATCTCTGGAGTTTCAATTCTATTCAGTTGACCTATGAGTCTGTTTGTATTTCAGTACAATGCTGCTTTAATTACTGCTGCTTTATAGTACAGTTTGAAGTGGATGGGAAGTGGTGAATCCTATCTTCTTTTTCTCAAAAATTGTGGGGGTTGTTGAAAATCCATATGAATTTTAGGAGTGTTTGATTTCATATTTCTTTGAAAAATGTCAGGTAAACTTATAGGGATCGCATTGTTTTGTTCTTAACTTGGCAGCAAGCTAAACATTTTTGGAAAGAGTCATACGATAGAAAAGATTGAGGTAAAGGTGACTAGGAATTCATCTGTTGAGGGCAATTAACTTCAAAGAATAAGAGTCTTTTTAGGCTGGAGGTAAGGTGCCTATTTCTCTCTGATGTGGGTCCAGAGGAAATCAAGGGCAGCAGTGACTGCAGGTAAGTGGATAGTTTACCCATGACATCAGTTTCCTCTGTAAAGTAAGAAGTATATTATTTGCAAACTGTGATAGTGGATGGTTTGGGGATTTAGGTTAGTAATGGAGGGTTAAAAGTAGAACAGGAAATAGAAAAGGTTAGAGTACATATAAAAGTTGGTATGCAGATATCCAATTGGAGATAGGGAAACCATAGATTAATAGAAGGACATGAAATGCATGAACATGAAATTTTTTTAGGGGAGGGAGGGTGGTTTAACCACAGCTAGGGATGCTCAGGGCTTATTCCAGACTGCACTCAAAGGTCACTCCTGATAGTGCTTAGGGGCCATAGGGGATGCTAGGTATCAAACTGGGGTAATTCCGTGTGGAAAGCTCCCTCCCTGCTGTCCTATCTCTCTGACCCCAGCCATGGAACGTTTTGTAAGAGTACTTTGGTAGCCGGTGTATGAAACTGGAGTGTGTTGGATGAGATTCTACAGGATACAAAGGTTGTTAAGGACTGGGAAAGAAAATTACTGGATGTTATGTATAGCGTAATTAAATACCTTGTCACCTGGACAAAGAAAAGAAAGTAAAAGAAAATAAGGTACAGGAGACTAAGAGGAAGATAGAACTCAGGAATCTGGGGGCATAAATGAGATGAGTACAAAGGCATCAGGGCTGGAGAGATGGCTCAAAGGGCTGAAGCACTTGTCTGACATGCATGAAACCCAAGTTTAATCCCTGTGCCTCATGGCCTCAGACTGCCAGGCGTGAGCCTGATCACTACCTGCGCTCCTGAGAATCTCAAAGAATGACTCCTTGTATCTTGGGTATTGCTTGGGACTCTCCTCCAACCCTCTCCCTCAAAACTCAAGGGTATAGTGTTGTACTAAGTGTGGGAAATGGCAATGTCAGACGAGAACTTACCATTGAATATACAAAAGAGACTTACATGATAAATTCTAAATATCTGTAGGGCAAGCCACAATGTGCAAAAGAAGAGAGAGACAGAGATAGAGAGAGAAAGAGAAGAAAGAAAAAGGTACCTGCTATAGAGCCAGACTGAGGGAGGGTGGGAGGGAATGTGGGGACATTGCTGATGGGAATGGGGCACTGGTGGAAGGATGGGTGCTGGAACACTGTATTACCAAGAACCAATTATGAAAACCTTTGTAATTGTAGATCTCATGGTGGTATAATAAAAAATTTGAAAAAAAATAAATGAAAAAACCCTAAGGGTATAAAAACTCTTTTTTTTCTTCTTTTTTTGGGTTGCACTGGCAATGCTCAGGGGTTACTCCTGACTCTGCACTCAGGAATTACTCCTGGAGGTGAATGGGGGCCATAAAGGATGCCGGGATTGAAACCAGGTCGCCATGTACAAGGCAAATGCCCTACCCACTTTGCTATGACTCTGGCCTCAAGGATATGAAAGCTCTTGAGGAGCCTATCTGTGTCTATATATTTGAATTAGATATTGATTAAATAGTTGGTAAGATCCAGGGAATATCCTCAAGAATGGGTGATTGGTTACAAAAAGGCCTGCTACTTTCCCCATAGTTTTTAGTTAATTAGCACAATGCCTGGATAAATTTGTTTAAAATATATATTTATTCATACTAAATGAATAAACATACTATATTTTCTGCTTCTTGGCATATCCATCATTTCCCAATTTCCCCACATATTTTATTAGTTAAGTATAAGTATAGTAAAAGAAAAGCAAATCACCCGAATGGAGAGTACACAGTATGGGGTTCTGATCCCTATAACACTTCAATGGGAAGGGGATAACAGATATCAAGAAGTTTCCTAAATAAGCAACGTATACCTAAAGGATAATACCTAAAGGATCAGTAGAAATGAACCAGAGTCTGAAATGTAGAGAGAGCCTGCCCAACAAAACTAAAAAGCGTTCTGAATGTTCTGAGTGGGAAGAAGCTGAAAATGTTCCATTTGAAGAGTAGGAAAGGAGGTAAAAAAGATGAGGGCTAAAGAATAAGTTAAGACCATATTATTTATGGTCCTATGTGTGCTAACTCTTGGACAATGTTTTGATCCATTTGATTTAAAATGGGAAAAGTTGACTTCCGATGTATAAGTACTAGGGCCCAGCGAAATGGCTTAAAGGATGAGTGTATGCTTTGTTTTCAAGAGCCCTTGGTTTCATGACCAGCACCAAAAGATCCCTCAAATACCAAGCTGAGAGTAGACCTGAGCACAGCCAGGTGTGATTCAAAAACAAACAAAAATGATTAATTATAACATAAGAATTATCAGAAATTACAACATTCTTGGAGACAGACATGGGGCAGAGTTGCTACTGGCTCTCCCTGTCCCAAGCTGCTCATGAGGCACCCGGGAGGGATGGCAGGTTCTAGCCCTGGCCCGCCACCCCAGCAGAGCCTCACAACAAGCCAGACAACCCCCACTCCATGAGGGCCTCCATTTTCCACATCCGGACTTCCCCCTCGTCAGAACTCCACCCAGCAGACCAGCTTATCACAGCCTGGCTCATTGAGATCCACCCTGCAGCAGTCTTTTTTAATCCGGCCCAGGTATGCCAATCCAGAGACAGACATGGGGCAGAGCTGCTACTGGCTCTCCCTGTGCCCAGCAACTCATGAGGCGCCCGGGAGGGATGGCAAAGTTCTAGCCCTGGCCTGCCACCCCAGCAGAGCCTTGCAACAAGCCAGACAACCCCACTCCATGAGGACCTCCATTTTCCATATCAGGATGTCCCTCTCTTCAGAACTCCACCCATCAGGCCAGCCTATCACAGCCCACTTGTGGCCATGCAGTTCATCAATAAATTCTGGATTTTGAGATGACTACAAGAGTATGCTACTCGCATGGCAGAGCCTGGCAAACTACCCGTGTCATATTTGATATGCCAGATACCAGTAACAATTATAGACCTCATTCCCATGACCTGATGGAATGGTTTGAGGCTCTTTATGTTCCTGGAGCAAGCAGGTGCCCTTGGGCTCTACTTGCATGAGACAGGTCATATGGAGATGTTACTGGTACCCGCTTGAGCAAATCGAAGATGAACGGGAAGACAGTGTGATACAGTGATACAACATTCTTATTGTGAATATACATAGAATTTGAAAGCTGAAAGATTAGGTTTGAAATTTTTTCTCTAATATCTTGATGTTTTCCTTCTACAAGCTTATTTGTTTGGATTAAAGCAAAATTGCCAACCTTTTAATAAATACTGTTACAATGCTTTCTGGAGCTAGGGATATAGCTTACTAGAACAGTCCTTGCCGTGCATGTGTAAGGCTCTGTTTCAATCTTTAGAATCACATACACCAAAATCTTGAGAGTAGTTTCTGGCCCTTTGTATTCTCTGTTAATTCTAATTTTTTCTCTTTAGCTTCATGACAGAGTTAGATTGTATCTCCATAAGGATTAGATAATTATAAATTAATGGATACAAAGAAGACAAGGAACAGAGACAAGACATCTGGCAGGAGGGAGGCTTAGATAGGCAACACTGAAATAGAGATTTTTTAAAAATATTTTTTTGTCTTTATTTTTTAAAAAAATTATTATACCACTGTGAGATATACAGTTACAAAAGTGTTCATATTTGAGTTTTAGTCAAACAGTGTTCCAGCACCCATCCCTCCACCAGTGCCCATTTCCCTCCACCTATGTCCCATTATTTTTCCTCTCCCCAGTCTGCATCTATGGCAGGCAATTTTCACTTCTCTCTCTCTCTCTCTCTCTCTCTCTCTCTCTCTCTCTCCCTCCCTCCTCCCTCTCTTCCTTCTTTTTATACACTGTGGCTTGCAATGCATACAGTTAGAGATTATCATGTATGTCCTTTTGCCTACTTTCAATGCTCAGTACTACGCTAGTATTATCATTTACAATAATTATTAGTACACTGTGCCTTTCTCTGTATTACCTAACCTCTGACTCCCACACATTTGCAGTAGGTTCTACCCACTGACAAGACCTCCTGATTCATGCTTTGTCTGGCCTTGGATATTGGTATCATTCTATTTTTTTATATCTGCAAATAAATCTGTCATTCTCTATCTGTTCTTTTTCCCTCTGCCTAATTTCACTCAGCATGATCCTCTCCATGCCCATCTATTTATAGGCAAATTTCATAACTTAATTTTTCCTAACAGCTGCATAGTATTCCATTGTGTAGATGTACCAAAAGTTTCTTTATCCGGTCATCAGTTCTTGGGCTCTCTGGTTGCTTCCAGATTCTGGCTATTGTGAATAGTGCTACTATGAAAATAAAAGTGCAGATGGTGTTTCTGCTGTGTGTTTTTGGCCTCCCAGGGTATATTCCCAGGAGTGGTATGGCTGGGTCAAATGGGAGCTCAATTTCTAGTCTTTGGAGGAATGTCCATATTGTTTTCCAAAAAAGGCTGTACCAGTCGATATTCCCAGCAATAATGGATGAGAGATCCCTTTTCCCTGCATCCATGCCAGCACTTGTTGTTGCTCTTTTGGGTATACACCAGTCTCTGTGGTGTGAGATGATATCTCACTGTTGTTTTGATTTGCATCGCTCTGATGATTAATGATTAATTATGAGCATTTTTTCATATGTGTTTTGACCATTTGAATTTCTTCGTTGTCGAAGTTTCTGTTCATTTCTTCTCCCCATTTTTTTATGGAGTTGGCTGTTTTCTTCTAGTAAAGTTCTACCAGTGCCTGATATATCCTGGATATTAACCCATTTCAGACGGGTACTGGGTCAATATACTTTTCCATTCTGTGGACTGTTTTTGTATCTTGGTCACTGTTTCTTTTGAGGTGAAGAAGCTTTTCAATTTCATGTAGTCCCATATGTTTATCTTTGCTTCTAGTTGCTTTGTTAGCAGTGTTTCATCTTTGAAAATGCCTTTAGCTTCAATGTCATAGAGGGGTTTTCCTATATTTTCTGTGGCCTACTTTATGGATTCAGGTCTGATATTGAGATCTTTAATCCATTTTGATCTGATTTTTGTGCATGGTGTTAGACAGAGGTTCCAAATTCATCTTTTTACCTGTAGCTGCCCAGTTTCCCCAGCACCAGTTTTTGAAGAGGCTTTCCTTGTTTCATTTCGTACTTTTTGCTCCTTTATCAAAGATTAAGTGATCATATGTTTGAGGATGGGTGTCAGGATACTCAGCTATATTCTATAGGTCCACAAGTCCGTTTTTATTCCAATACCGCACTGTTTTAATTACTATTGCTTTGTAGTAGAGTTTGAAGTCAAGAAAGGTGATGCCTCCTATCTTCTTTTTCCCAAGGATTGCTTTAGCTATCTGTTGGGTGTTATTGTTCCATACAAACTTCAGGAGTCTTTGGTCAATTTCTTTGAAGAATGTCATGGATATTCTTATAGGGACCACATTGAATCTGTATAAAGCTCTAGGGAGTATTACCATTTTGACAATGTTGATTCTTCTGATCCATGAGCAGGGAATGTGTTTCCATTTCCTCGTGTCCTCTTTTATTTCTTGAAGCAGGATTTTGTAGTTTTCTTTGTAGAGGTCCTTTACACTCTTCGTTAAGCTGATTTCTAGGTATTTGATTTTCTGTGGCACAATTGTGAGTGGGATAGTTTTCTTAATATCTTTCATTATTTGTATACAGGAAAGCCCCCTGACTTTTGGGTATTGATTTTGTACCCTGCTACTCTACTATAGGTATCTATTGTTTAGGAACTTTTTGGTAGAGAGTGTAGGGTTTTATGGGTATAATATCATGTAATCTACAAATAGTGATAGCTTGACTTCTTCCTTGCCTATCTGGATGCCCTTAATGTCCTTTTCTTCTCTGATTGCTATGGCAAGTACTTCAGTATTATATTGAATAGAAGTGGTTAGAGGGACAACCTTGTCCCCGATTTTAGGGTGAAGGCTTTCAGTTTTCCTCCATTGAGAATGATAATCTCTGTGGGCTTTTGGTAGATGACTTTGACTATATTGAGGAAGGTTCCTTCAATTCCCATTTTATGGAGGGTTTTTAATCATGAACGGGTGTTGTATCTTGTCAAATGCTTTCTCTGCATCTATTGATATGATCAGATGGTTTTTATTTTTTTCTCTTATCATATGATGTATTATGGTGAATGACTTGTGAATGTTGAACCATCCTTGCATTCCCGGGATGAATCCTGTTTGGTCATGATGTATATTTTTTTTGATGAGTCTTTGGATTCTGTTTGCTAGTAGATCTTAACATCTGTGTTCATCAGGGAGATTGGTATGTAGTTTTCTTTTTTTTTTGTTGTCTCTGCCTGCTTTGGGTATCAGGGTGATATGTGCCTCATAGAAACTATTTGGATACTTAAAAAAAATAAAAAAAAAAAAGAAGCTATTTGGGAGTATTTCTGTTTCTTCTATTTCCTGAAAGAGTTTGAAAAGGACTGGCAGTAGGTCCTCCTTAAAGGTTTGGAAGAATCCACTAGTGAATCCATAATGATCTGTGTCGGGGAGGCGTCGCCGGGGTCCCCGACAGTTTTGGGGAAGTGAGTTCCTTTCTACCTCCGAAGCCGGCGGGGGGGGAATGGATGAAGACTCAGGAATCCAATGCAGTTTTAAAAGGGCTTTACTGTCACAGGTTCCAATATACAATCCAAGAGCAGGGAAAACCTCCGGACTCTGGGTTCCCAGCTAGGCCCCAGCCAGGTGTAGGCCAAGATGGCTGTCACCACGTGTTGAGGCCCAACAGAGAATGGAGGAGGACGGAGAAGCAAAACGCCAAGGGAAGCCGAAAATGGCAAAAAAGGGATGAGGGAGGGAGGGAGGGAGGGAGGAGAGAGAGAGAGAGAGAGAGAGAGAGAGAGAGAGAGAGAGAGAGAGGAGAGAGAGAGAGAGAGATTTTTTCTTCTTACAGCTTATTTTATAGCTAGGAATCCCCCCCCCCAAACTCCCCAGCTCAGCCCATTCTAGGCTGGGCTATCTAGAGATGAAAACAGGAAAATAGCTTTACAGAAATGTAGCAACTTCAGGAGACCATCTGGTTGTTTACAAGGACCCAGAGCTAATTAAAAGCCTCCTAGCAGAGCTGGGGAGAAGCTATAAGCTAAATGTAACTTCCCCTGGCAGGAAGGATCAAATGCCCTCAGGTAATTTCTCCCAGCACCTCACCTAATATCTTGAGCCAAGATCTGCCTGGAATTGCCTTTAGAGGGTAGAGAAGGGGGTTTCTGAGATGGCATGTCTCTGTACCAAAGACTAATACTAATGCCAGTTAAATATTTCTCCAAGCCTTCACAAGAGTCTCGTCTACTTCACGGTCACTTGATCACTTGAATCCCGTTATTCATCGATTTGCTCGAGCGGGCGCCAGTAACATTTCCATTGGACCCTATCACGTGCCAATGTAGCCCAATGGCATCTGGTTGATTCAGGAATATGAAGAGCCACAAACCGTTCCTTCAGGGTCTTAACAAGGCAGTCTGACCATCTTGTAGGTGGGCGGCCATGTGATCTTTTGACATCCCGTGGGATCCAGTCGGTAACGGCTCTAGTCCAGCGGTTGTCTCCAAATCGCATTACATGTCCAGCCCATCTGATTTTCGATGCCTTGGCAAACGAGACAGCTTCCCTGATTCTGGAATAGCGACGGAGGTCAGAACTCCGATTCCTTCTCTCACTTGAGTGAGGCGTGATATTCCAAGCATAGCTCTTTCGATGCCTCTCTGGGAGACCTGAATAGCATTCTCATCCTGCTTTCGTAGGGCCCAGGTCTCTGAGGCGTATGTTAATGCAGGGAGAACGGTGGAGTCAAAGAGATATGCCCGGGGCCGGAGGTTCTTTGTCGTTTTAGCTATTTCTTCGATGCCTTTGAAGGCATTCCATGCCGCTCTCTTCCTCCTGCGCAGCTCAGGTTTTAGGTCGTTCATCATGTTGACTTCTCGACCTAGGTACACATAACTGCTGCATTCAGAGATGTTTGTTCCATTGAGAGTGAATGGGGCCTCTGGAACTAGTTCATTTCTCATGAACATAGTTTTCTTCAGATTCAGCTGTAGACCTACCTTTCCACATTCTCGGTTAAAGTCAGCCAGCATTTGTGCCGCTTGGCTAATGTTTGGTGTTATTAGAACAATGTCATCAGCGAGCGGAGGTGGTGTAGTTGCCGACCATCTATCTTCACTCCCATTCCTTCCCATTCTAATTGTCTCATGATGTTCTCGAGGGTGGCACTGAAGAGTTTTGGTGAGATGGTATCACCCTGTCGAACCCCTCTTTTGACATCAATGATCACTTCTTTGTAGAATGGTGACATCCTGGTGGTGAATCCGTAATACAGCTCACGAAGGATCTTGATGTATTGGGTTTGAACACCCTGTTTGACTAGGGCTTCGATGACTGCTTCAGTCTCCACAGAATCAAAGGCTTTCTGTGG